>NW_025905320.1:36524-48625 GCF_018835915.1 Vigna umbellata
ACACACGTCCTTAGAAAAGGGCCCCAGCCGCCACGCATTTTGGGCACTTTTTTTACACTCTCCGTCTTGAGGTTTTTTGGAGACGATGGTAGTTTCTGAAAATTTTCTAGGGGTGAACGTTGCTTTTGAATTGAAGGAATGGAATGATTTTTTCATGTTTGCTGATTTCTCTCATTGCCGCTTCCATTTGGTTACTACGCTTTTATTGAATGTTTTTTTTTTGTCTTTTTAAATTCAATATGCTGATTCACTTTGCTGGAGGGAAGCTCTCGGTGTAGTGGAGAAGAGAGCCATGTGCAACCTTGGAGGTGTGAATTTATTTTTTGCTGGACGGAAAGGGAACCACATAAGCTGGTTTTGCTTTGCTGGGAAGTAGCCACCGAGAGGAAAGAAAGGTACGCGGGGGAGCAAGCAAGGAAGTGAGTGATTTCGGAAGAAGGGTGCAGTGTTTTTTCCATTTGGAAATTATTGTGTTCAAGAAAGGAGTCACGGCTGGAAACTTTGAAGGAAGACACGGTCGGTAGAAGCGGTGCAGTAGGATTGGAAAAGAATGGAACGGTGATGGTTGGGAGCAGAAAGCACACGGTTTGAAGGCTGGGATGCAAGCAAGGTAGGAGGTGCTGCCACAGGGAACGTACGGGAATGGTGATTCAAGGTGCTGGAATGAGGTGTTCCACGAAGATTGGCAAGGAGCTGAGAAGTGTGTGGTGAGCACGGTGATTATTGGGGCAGTGGGTGTGCAATGATGAAGTGTTGAACGTGGCAGTGAGTGGTCATTTTTTTTTTTTTTACGGCTGAAGCTTGCATTCCTTTCTTTAGGAGAAGATCATAACCATCACGCTTGTTGTAGTGCACACGGCTTACTCCACAAAATTTCCGTTCTTTTCTTCCTTTCTTAGCATGGACCGAGACACATTACTCATTAAGCATTTATTTCTTTTTTTTTTTTTATCATTAGTACCGTGATGAATAGTATTTCAGCTAAGTGTTTTCTTCATATTTCTATAATCTGTTGCATTATTGAACATCGTTTCCTAACCTAAGTCACCACTGTTTTAATCCTGTGTTTACAGTCGTGTTTTAAAGTTGAGTTCAATTGCATTCACAAACCTTTCACAAACCCCCCCCCCCCACTACGTGTTCGATCTGAGACTGAACCGCAATTTGGTCCTTGAGAGACGACCTAGGAGTCACTCCCTAGTCTGTACTGCATTCTTTTATGCACAACTTTTGTGGGAGGTGCGACCCTCTCATCAATTATGCATTGGAATATAGTATGAGTCTCGGGGGGAGACTCTATAATGGTATGGTATTTGTGTATAGGTTGATGTCGAGGGTCCTGTCGGTGGTGATTATTGTAATACTCTAATAATTATCAAGTCTCAAATAGAGCATGATATGTTATGTTGTGAGAGGGATTGGAGGTCCTAGTCTATGTTCATTTATGGTCATAGATGTTAACGAACTAACCTTGTAGGTGATATGATAGATTGTATTTGGCCAAGATTGTATTGCGAGAGGAGTAGAGGTCACTACAAGTGCATGACCACCTGAGACTTCCATCAACATTATATCCGAATAATAGAGTCTAGTATAATAATTGCATATTACAAGAATTTTTGGTGAATGTGTTACGTATAATGATAGTGTTATGCTTTTCTTGGAATTTTGTATGGTAGCTCACCTTTAGTTGTTTGTTTGTGCCGGTGAAATCTTATTTTTGCGATGATCGTATAACGTTGATGTTATACGGGAGCAGATGAGGGAACAACGTCTGAAGCAATACAAGTGAAGGAAGAAGCAGCAGAAAAATGAAGAGTAGTTTAAGAAGAGAAAAAAATATATTTATGAGTGTTTTTAATGATGTTTGAAAGTATAATGTATTTCTAATGTGAACTATTTTACACCTAATTGGGTTATAGTAATATTGTACAATGTTTATATTATTTATGAAATAATTAGTGTGTGAGATGTTTTATGTTTGGGGTGTTACACAAGTTACCCATGTTTTTTATTTTGAATTGCTCAATGTTTATATTATTTATGAAATAATTAGTGTGTGAGATGTTTTATTTTTGGGGTGTTACACAAGTTACCCATGTTTTTTATTTTGAATTACTCATTTAGTAGATTAGTAATATGATCAATTATAAGTATATTATTGTCGGTAAGAATGATATCATCAACATAGATTATAACAGAATGGTGATGGTATTACCTTTGTGGTGAGTAAATAAAGAATGATCACCAAATGTTTGAGTGAATTTGTGAGAGAGAAGGAAAGAGGAGAGCTTTTCATACCATTGTCTACTGCCTTGTTTCAAGCCATAAAGAGATTTATGTAGGAGACATACCTGGTTGAGATTTGTCTATTGTCCCGGTGGTGGATGCATGTAGACTTCCTCATGTAAAACGGCTTTGTTGACATCTAGTTGTCTTAGATGCCAGTTCTTGGTAGCAGCCAATGATAGAATTAACTGGATAGTGGTGAGTTTAACAATTGGTGAGAAAGTGTCAAAGTAATCAATACCTTCCAATTGTGTGTATCCTTTAGCAACAAGGTGAGCCTTGAATCTATCAATGGTGCCATCATCTTTGTGCTTTGTCTCATAAACCTATTTGCAACCTATTGCTTGTTTGTGTGGGGAGAGCAATGAGAGTCTAAGTCTGGTTTTGGTTAGGGCAGTGAGTTTGGCTTGCATGCAGCACGCCAATGTTTATATTGGATTGCCTCTTTGTAGTCAGTAGGATCATGAATGTTGTCTATAGAGCATATAAAATTTCTATATGCAGGAGACAATTTATCAAAACTAAGCACATGTTCAATAGGATATTTATTGGTAAAAGTACTATAGGATTCTATTTGAAAGTCTTTGAGGTATGCATGCATAGTTCTAGTGCGAGTAGATCGCCTAAGGGAAATAAAATTACTGCCTAGATGGTCGTCATTGTTAAAAGAAGAAGAGTTATGAGGAACAGGGGGAGTGGGTTGATCATGCATAATGTTATTATGATGTAAAGGTAGAGGTAAAACAAAATACAGTGATGTTGCGGATGCTATATCAGGAAATTCATTTTCACAAAAAACAACATTTCTAGAGATGTTAATGTCATGAGTGTCAAGACTGTAAGTTATATATCCTTTAGTATTGGGATGAAGACCAAGAAAAATACTAGCAGTAGCACGCAAATCTAGTTTCCTTCTATAAGATTGAAGGGTGTTGATGTAGCAAAGGCAGCCAAAAACTCTAAGTCTAGTGATATCAAAATTTGTGTGATAAAGTTTGTCATATGGAGAATCGTTATTGAGAAGAGGAGTAGACATGATATTAATTAGAAGAGTTGCATAGTTGAGTCCATATGTCCAAAATTGAGTAGAAATTTTTGAATGAAAAAGCAAGGCCCTAGTGACATTTAAAAGGTGTTGGTGTTTTCTTTCAACAATTCCGTTTTGTTGAGGGGTTTCACTACAAGAAGTTTGGTGAATAATTCCTTGAGAACTAAAATAGTCATGCATAGCAAATTCATGCCTATTATCATATCTGATGATTTTAATGGTTGTTTCAAATTGGTTTTTGACATAAGATATGAAGTGCAGAATATGATTCCTTGTTTCAGATTTGGCACGCATTAAATGAACCCATGTGTATCTAGTATGATCATCAACAATTGTTAAAAAATATTCTCAAATATCTATATGTATAAGATCAAAGGCATGTAAAGCAACAACGTTGTGTGAAGGAAACGACAATTTCTTTTGTTTGGCAATGTGGCAGGCATTATAATTGTCTGATCTATAGTTGATGCAAGAATATTTTTGTTTAAGAACCTCCAGCCTCTTATCAGATGGGTGGCCTAAGCGGTTGTGCCAAATATTGTTATTGTCACCAATTAGTGGTTGTTGCGTACTAGTAGAATGCACGCAAGGAGCAGCGGTGAGAGTAGGACCATAAAGGACATAAAGACCAGCTTGGAGATCAATTGAACCAATCTTGTGATGTGTTGTTGAATCCTGGATGAAACACTAAGAATTAGTGAAGGTTACATAGACATTATTATCAAAACCATTTTGGATATAGAGATGAGATTATAGGAAAAATCAGGGATATAAAGAACATCTGTTAAGCAAGTTGTGTCACAAATTTTTATGTTTCCTTTATGGGTAGCGTTGGTGGTGATTTCATTTGGGAGATTAATAATGACAGGTTTAATTAGATCATAGGAATGGAAATTTTTAAGGGAAGAAACAACATGGTCAGTTGCACTAGAGTCTAAAATCCATGTTGTGATACCTGTTGCAGCAGTAGAGTCAAAAGTTCAAATGGTTTTACCTTGGTCTTGGGAACTGGAAATCATGGAACCGATTTGAGGGTTGGCGGCAATGTCAGTAGTTGGGTTAATGAGAGCCATGAGTGATTGATATTGTTGCTTTGTGAGACACACTTCAGGTTCATAATTGTCTCCCAGACCTTCATTGGTGGATTCTTGGTTTCACTTCCATGTTTACTATAGCATACACCAACCATATGGTCGGTCTTGCCACAATGAGAGTAAGATTTCTTATTTGGAGGAGGTTTGGCATAAACCCATCTTTCCTGAAACACACAGCCTTAGTGTGCCCATTCTTCCCACAAAACGAACAAACAACAGTATCGTTAAACTGTTTTTCGTCGCGCAAAAACAGAACAAACTAAGTTTCTCCACTAATGAAGTATAGGGACAACCTAGGTATCAATCCTCGGACTCGGTACAATTAAGCTCAAAGTGTATAGTTAATTCTTGCATTTATTTACTAATTACTAACTAATAATGCAAGGTGGGGAAATTAAAAATGAATGAAACTAAAAAGAAAAGAATTAAAACAAAAATTTGTTTATAAGAAGGAAAGAATATGAAATAAAAGGAAAATAAAAGAAAGTAGAAATCTAAACTTCCTAAGATAGAAACAACAACATCTAAGCTAATATGAAAACTTAAATGCAACTAAAATGATCCTAAACTAATGAGCATTACTACTGCCTAATAACAGAACTTAAGGATTATCACTGCAATATGTAAATGATGCAAGAAAACAAGAAAATAAACCTAACTAAGAATGCTAAGAACAGTGGAACATATAACAGAACCTAAATGGAAGGAAAAATAAAATCACAATCAAAACTAAGACTATTCTAACATCAAGTCAACAAAAATACTAAAAATAAAGAAGCAAACTAAAGATATTAGGCAAAAAGCAAAGAACAGATGCAAATGTGCAACAGATTGAATGAAAGAGTCTCAATTCCTCTTCGGAAAGACATTCTAAGAAAGTTAAGCCCTCCTTGGGGTCTTTTTAGTTCATATTTCAGAACTTAAAATGGAAATTCTCACTAAATTAGTCAACCAATGCACACTTTAAAAGAAAACAGAAATACAAGACTGAAATTGGACTTAGTCTAACAACTATGAAGCTTAATATCTCTTAAGAAGACGTCTTAAAAATCTAGGCCCACCTCGGTGTCCTATTACATCCAAAACAGATGTAGAAATATGGATGTTTTCCTTCACAATTCTCAAACAAAGTTCAATTACAGAATTAAAATCACACATAATAGAAATAATAAAAGAAAAAAAATAGAAACACAAAACCGAATGAGTCTTTATGCATTGGAATCATCTCTGACTCGAGAAGACATCCCAAAAATGTATGCTTACTGTGGAGTCATATAATTCCCAAAGGAACCATAGAATTACAGAGATACAGAATCCAAATCATTTTCTCAAAACATAACAAGTGCAGAAATCAACAGCAAAGAACAAAATCAAAACACAAAAATAGAAATTGAAACAATGAATCGAAAGCAACAATTTATTAAAATAAAAAACTAACACTACAGGCATACCAAAAACCATAGAGGAGACTCACTTCTGTCACTCTCTTGAAATCCATAAACAAAATCCCTACTCTACAAAAGCAAATAAAACCCTAATCTAAAGAATGGAGAACTGTAGCAAAAAGTTGTGTAAAGTGTAAAGTGTAATCTCTGTTTACAAAAAGTCCCTTTTTATAGGGTTCATCAGCAAAAAGGGAAAGGGGAATGGGAATAAACCTCTTGACACTTCATGCTTCCCATCGGATGGCTCTCCCTTTCTTCCTTGTGCTCCACAACTCTTAGCCCTCCGATCAACTTGAGCTTCTCACCTATCAACATTCGTCACGTGCTCGAGCTTCATCTTCCTCAAGTTTCTGATCAATGGAACGAGCACTACGAACTTTCTTCCTCTCACACTACTTTGCTCTCTGCCCGCACAAGCCCTAGCTCTAAAGAGCATTTTCTGCCAAATGAAATCACAAAAGCAAAGACCCCTGCAACAACATCTTTAGTCTCTTCAAAACGACACCGTTCCAATTAATTGGAATCAGCCCATGCAGCCCAATTCACTTTCATCCTAATGCAGTAGATACTTAAGTGGCCCAAAACAACTGCAACATTCCAATTCAATTGTTTGTGGTGCAACACACCTCCGACAAACCAAGCAACCTATTTGCAGCATAGCAGCACCAGCCCAAAGCTTTTTAGCAACGACCCAAAATGAAGTAAGGCCCAACGTTTCCAATCAGCACAAAGCTGCCTCTGCTGACCAAGACCCAAGGCCCAATCTGCAGAAAAGAATGAATCAACAATTAAAGAAAAGGGCATTTCAGAAATTAAAAAAAAAAACTATCTAACAAAAATAAAGGAAAGTATTCTAAAAGAAAATTCTAATTTCCTATTTATGACAAACACTGAAAATTACTCCAAAAAACCTAATTTTAACTAAAATTTTATAAAACTAAAGAATTAAAAGAAAAACCTAAAATTAGCCTAATTCTAAACAATTAGAAACAAAAATACACAAACAAAGACTTCTAGACACATAAAAAGGTGTAAAATTGGAGAGTTATCAAGTACTCATACGTTTGGGATTCAAGGTTATTTAAGAAATTGTTATTCATTAATTGTCTTTCCTATTGCATGACATAGGAAAAGATCTTGGAAACAGAGGGTATAAGATCTAGTAAGAGGAAATGAGATTGGATATTACCATACTGCTTATTCAGGCCACAAAGAAATTGCAATGCACGGTCTTTATGCTTCCTTTGTGAGATTGTTGAGAGCATTTTGCATGAGCATTGGACATCACAGGTGCAAGTGGGATCAGGTTGAAAGTTTTCTAACTCATCCCATATGATGTGCAGCTTGGTGTAAAACTCATTGGCAGTGCATGTTCCTTGCTTTAGGGAAGAAGCTTCTCTTTGTAGCTTGGAGATGCATAACAAATTTCCTTAAAAGAATCTTGATTTTAGATCATTCCAGATGGCTTGGACGTGTTCCATCCAAAGAAAGTTGTGTTTGATTTCTGGAGAAACTGACTGGACCAACCAAGAAACAACCATGTTATTGCATCTTTTCCAAGCATTCTGAGAGGAATCTCGAGGTGGTTCTGCGGCAGTCTCATAGATGAATTGGGATTTATTCTTGGCGCTCAATGCAGTGGCCATGGATTTAGTCCATGCGCGATAATTGGTTGAATCAATAAGAGGCGAAACCAAGGAGGTGGTTGGGCTCTTGCTTGGGTGAAGATACAAAAAGCTTGAAGGCTGATTATGCTCATCAGTCATGGTGCAAGAACAAAATAAAGAAGAAGAAAGACCAGCAAGAAGGTAAAAGAAAGGCGAGGAACCAGAGTATGTTGGCGCAGCAAAGCTCTTAAAAGGAAGAGCTTTGATACCATCACAGATATGCTCCAATAGTGATGATTAAGGAACAACCCTTATACCCACACCTTTGAAGAGAAGCAACAAGGTGATTCATTGTAATAATTGACAAAAAGAAGAAGAGAAAACTGAAACTAGTAACGTGTATTATTGAGAATTAATCAAGTGTCTATAGAAGAGAAACACATGTGTGTATATATATATATATATATATATATAGCGAGAGAGTGTAAGACCATGAAAAATATTTACCTTAATAGTAACAATTTTATTACTAGTAATAATAAATTTCTTTGTGAATGGAAAATATAATTAATAAGTTATGTAAAAATAAAATGTGGAAAGCTAAATAAGAAATTTTGGTAGCTTAAATGGTAGAAAATTGTGGTGATTTCTAGAACATGGGTTCAAACTCTTTTCTACCTTTTTGTTTAAAAAAAATTTAAAATAGTGATAATGGATAACCACTCCACGTTTGAAGTCATTATTGAGGGATGAGATATGTAAAGTGGTGATTAAAATATTAATATAATAAAATAATATTAAAAAATTGTTAAATAGTAAAATTTTTGGACTATAAATAGCAATGAGATGAGAGGTTATTCTGCAAAAAGAGAGGAAGAATCAAGTGAGAAATCTTGAGAAATAGAGAAGAAAGAGTTAGGAAGAAATTTTTAGTTGCAAGAAGAGTAGAGGTTCTTGAGGGTTTCGGGAAAACAAATTTTGAGCAAGAGATTAAGTCTGGAATAGAGGTAGGTGAGCTAAAATTTCTAAGCTCTTATATTATGATTTAGTATTGTTTTATTACTATTCATGTTTTTGAAATTTTGTGTGAATACTGTTAATGAAAAACATATGTGCTTGTTATAGATCTATCTATATTGAATTTTTGTGTTAATATTATATGTTGTTGTTTTGAATCTGTAAATAAGAAATTTGTTAAAACTAGTTGAGGAACACTTTGGCTAAGGAAAGACTTGGTACTTAAGTTGTCCATTGTGACACACCTCTCTTTCCTGGAAGTCTACTCGACAAGTTTTGAACTTAAATCTTGTAGAACAGATTATGTACAATTAAATTATTGTGCAATATAACTTGTTGGAATGAAAATTTCTAATGAATTCATGTTATTGTAGTAGATATGGAATTATGAATTTGAGCATGGTATGAGTTGATGAATATGAACATGACATGAGTCTCGTGGAGAGATTCTGCAATGATATGGTATTAGTATATGTTGATGTTGAGGGTCTTGTTGTTGGAGGTTATCCTGATACTCTAATAATCATCCAGTCTCAAGTAGAGAAGGATAAATTATGTGGTGGGAGGGGCATGAGGTCCTGGTCTATGTGCCGGTTTTGGATATAGTGTTGAGGACTAACCTTGTGGGTAATATGGAGTATTTCGGAAGTGTATTTGTAAGAAGAAGTAGAAGTCATCACAAGTGCATAACCTCCCGTGACCGCTCATCAACGTATCATTCGAATGAGTGTCTATTGGGTATTGTGGAATGAGTGTCTATTGGGTATTGTGGGATGAGTGTCTATTGGGTATTGTGGGATGAGTGTCTATTAGGAATTGTGGTATGATAGGATGAGTATCTATGGTGCGATTGTTGTATGATGGTATGAGGGTGTGTGACATAATTATTATATGATGTTTGTTGAGTGTATCAAAGTAATTATGCATGTTTTATAAATGATATGTTGCATGTTAGCTCACCCTACTTGTTTGTGTTTGTGTATGTGCGATGATCGTATAATTCGTTATACGGGAGGAGATGAAGGAATGTCGTCTGATTCAGTGCCAATGAAAAAAGAGATAGAAGAATAAATTAGAAGAATTCGAGTTATATTTATGAGTTTGTAGTTGAAATATGAGTTTAAAACATATATATATATATATATATATATATATATGTATATATATATATCAAGTATGAATTATCAAGTGTGAGATTATGGGATGTTACCTTAAATGTAATGCTACAATATATCAATTATGAATTATCAAGTGTGAGATTATGAGATGTTACATTAATGGTATCATAGCGGTTCGTCTTTATGACGACCTAAGAGTTGTAGATTTATCCTACGAACTCATATTATGAATCATAATGACAATAATTCTCTGTGTGAACAGAGAAATGACACGCACACAACCAAACTGTGAAACCTCTAATATGCTTAGCTTGACAAGGGCTTTGGAGGATTCTGACATTTGTGATTTTGGATAGTAGAATGGGATGTGTACATAGAGTGTGTTATGTTCATAACAATTAGATGGTCTATTAGCAGATTTTGATGCAGTTTAATGTGTTTGTAAATGTGTTGTTTTATTATATCTTTTTGAATTAAGAATATTAAAATATACGTAAATATATATATTTTATTTTATTTTATTAAAATCTCAATAAAATATCACATATGAAAATATATTTTAAAGAATATTTTTTTAATTAATCTTACTCATTTTTTGGAATATAATTTTAAAAACTAATTAAATAACAAATAATGTAAAACATATATTTAGAAAACTAATTATAAACTAAATATATTTTTATCTATAATACAAAAACAAAATATATTTACATATATCTTATCTAAAATACAATAACAAAATATATTTACATATATCTTAAGATTTTGAAGTATATAGATTAAGAGGATTACGAAGACTCAATTTCAAAAATCATGATAATATTTTGGTTTTATTTGACGTAACTCAATTATTTAATTATCTAAAAATTCGATTTTTCATGGAAGGAGTAAACATACATGTGTGGTTTAATTTTTGAAGAGACCTTGTTTAAGATGGAAGTGTTGAACTAAGCAAGTGTAATACTCATAATCACATAGATGATATAATGACGAAGCCAATAAAACATGGAGCGGTTCCTAAAATTGAAGAGCATGTGTGGTGTAATTGAAATATTAGAAATAAATTAAATGCTTTCCAACATCTAGTTTAAGGAAAGGAGTGCTAGTGGATATTTATTTATTAGTATTTTTGTTTCTGTGTTGTTTTGTTTTTTCAATTAATGGTGAATTGAGTCTTTAGGGGAGTGAAGCTAAAATTAAGCTCTCAATCTAGGTAGTTTTTCCAACCCACATGGCCTACATACTACTATTTTTCTTGTTTTCTCTTGGTTATAAGTTTGTATTCCTTATCAGTAACAAAATTTTCATTAAATCTTACTTATTTTTTCTTCTCCAATAATACATTCAACTCACATATTTTCTCTCTTTCTCATCTCTCCTTTGTTTCCTTTCTTCTCTTAGGCTTTAAAACTTTTAAATTTCTTTCTAGTTCTAACATCTTTAGAGATTTTAAAAATTTCTATTGTATCTTGGGATATTTATGTAATACACTACAAATAAATTTTTCTATAAACATACTCGTCTCAAGAAGTCTACTTTTTTTGTGTTTTCCGTCAGATTTTACAACAATTTATTGGACATATCATTTTATCTCTTATTGAATTATTTATAAATATTTAGTTTTATTATAAAAAATGTTAGAGTTCTCACATGGATCATAAATAAATGAACTTATAATATAAAATGAATGCACATATCAATAACAATGTTAGACATATCATTTTATCTCTTATTAAACTATTTATAAATATTTAGTTTTATTTTAAGAAATATGTTAGAGATCTAACATCAATCAGACGAACTTATAATATAAAACGAATGCACATTCAATTTACAAATTAACTTTTTAAAGTTAAATTAGATTTAGAGTTGATTTCTTATAATTTTAACTAAATTATTATCTTAAAGAGAAAGTTACATGATGATGAGATGATTCTTTAGATAATTACATATTTTAAACATTGTAGGTCATTTTGTTCAATCTTTTAATGTTGAATTAACATGCAAACTTTTTTTGTTAAATTAACATCTACTAATTTTCTGTTTTAATATTGAATAATATTATACACATGGATCTGCTAACTGGAATGGTCATGAAAGATCAGATAATGAGATGCAGAATAAGGGAATGAGAATTTGAATGAGAAACTGAGTGGCAAAGCAAAGATAAGTGGATGTTCTTTGTCCTTATTGATAGAAAGTTCTGACCGAGACACCTTTAGAATATTTTCAAGTTTACACTATTCTTCTGGTCCCTCATGGAATTTTCATGGAAAATGTTTAGTCATGCGTGTTATTAGTTATTAAAACTGTCATAACGTGTTTTGACCATAAAAAGAATAGTAGACGAGAAATTTTGAATTAATTTGGAAAAGACTTGGCTATGAAAGACAAAAGATCTATGATCAGTTACTCTCTACTCTTTAATTTTTTAATAAATTTCTTTTGTAATAATATATATATATATATATATATATATATAT
>NW_025905320.1:52020-83678 GCF_018835915.1 Vigna umbellata
TTTTCAATTAATGGTGAATTGAGTCTTTAGGGGAGTGAAGCTAAAATTAAGCTCTCAATCTAGGTAGTTTTTCCAACCCACATGGCCTACATACTACTATTTTTCTTGTTTTCTCTTGGTTATAAGTTTGTATTCCTTATCAGTAACAAAATTTTCATTAAATCTTACTTATTTTTTCTTCTCCAATAATACATTCAACTCACATATTTTCTCTCTTTCTCATCTCTCCTTTGTTTCCTTTCTTCTCTTAGGCTTTAAAACTTTTAAATTTCTTTCTAGTTCTAACATCTTTAGAGATTTTAAAAATTTCTATTGTATCTTGGGATATTTATGTAATACACTACAAATAAATTTTTCTATAAACATACTCGTCTCAAGAAGTCTACTTTTTTTGTGTTTTCCGTCAGATTTTACAACAATTTATTGGACATATCATTTTATCTCTTATTGAATTATTTATAAATATTTAGTTTTATTATAAAAAATGTTAGAGTTCTCACATGGATCATAAATAAATGAACTTATAATATAAAATGAATGCACATATCAATAACAATGTTAGACATATCATTTTATCTCTTATTAAACTATTTATAAATATTTAGTTTTATTTTAAGAAATATGTTAGAGATCTAACATCAATCAGACGAACTTATAATATAAAACGAATGCACATTCAATTTACAAATTAACTTTTTAAAGTTAAATTAGATTTAGAGTTGATTTCTTATAATTTTAACTAAATTATTATCTTAAAGAGAAAGTTACATGATGATGAGATGATTCTTTAGATAATTACATATTTTAAACATTGTAGGTCATTTTGTTCAATCTTTTAATGTTGAATTAACATGCAAACTTTTTTTGTTAAATTAACATCTACTAATTTTCTGTTTTAATATTGAATAATATTATACACATGGATCTGCTAACTGGAATGGTCATGAAAGATCAGATAATGAGATGCAGAATAAGGGAATGAGAATTTGAATGAGAAACTGAGTGGCAAAGCAAAGATAAGTGGATGTTCTTTGTCCTTATTGATAGAAAGTTCTGACCGAGACACCTTTAGAATATTTTCAAGTTTACACTATTCTTCTGGTCCCTCATGGAATTTTCATGGAAAATGTTTAGTCATGCGTGTTATTAGTTATTAAAACTGTCATAACGTGTTTTGACCATAAAAAGAATAGTAGACGAGAAATTTTGAATTAATTTGGAAAAGACTTGGCTATGAAAGACAAAAGATCTATGATCAGTTACTCTCTACTCTTTAATTTTTTAATAAATTTCTTTTGTAATAATATATATATATATATATATATATATATATATATATATATATTTAACATATTATACTATATGAATTTATATTGATAATTTTAGTGACAAATAAATTTAAATTATATTGTTTTATTAAAATTAAATAACTACTATTAAATATTTTTAAACATTAATTGTAATTTTATAATTGTCCTAATTTTTTAAAATTATAAATTTTTAGACAATTATATGTAATTACGAAAGTCATTCAGTCCTTATTTATATTATGTCATCTCATTATTTAGTTTACTATCTAATATGTTTATTATATCATGTTTTGTATTATATCATATCTATTTTCTTATCTAATATATCATCTATATCAATAAGTTATTAGTTCATAACACAATTATTATATGATTTTCTATGACATAAGAAAAGCAAAAAAACTGTGATGGGTGATTATAGCCACAGTTTAAATCCTTATCACTCACATAATTTAACCACTTAAAATGCTATAGTTATTAATAAAATTACAAGCTCCATCTCCTTATTTGTTACAGAAAACAATAAATCTCAAAAAAGAAATAAACTTTAAATCAAACTCTCATTTAAGATAAATAATATTTGATTTTGGATTGAAATTATTATTATATTCCTTTACATAAATTTATTCATGCCATTCTATAAAAGATAATTTTTATTTAGTATTGTCAAAATGGGTCGTAACTTGCGTGTTAATCTGAGGTTTAAGTCAGATTTAGTTTATTATTTGTTCATCTATAATAATTATAAATGAACAATATTATAACTTATCAATATTATAAATGGACAAGTTATACAAAAATTATCAATATTAAAGACTTATTTGTTCATCTTTTATGTTTGTTTTTGGATTACGTTTGGATTGTATTATATATTTTTTATTATTTTTAATTGTCTTTGGAATTTAATTTCATTTTAAAGTGAAATTTATTAATATTTAAATTAAAAAAATTATAATTTTTTTATTTTAAAAAAAACTTATAATTAAGTGAGTTAGTGAACCAACCCATTTAGGTTGAGCGGGTTTGAATTTTTTCAGCTCATTAATAAATTAGCCGGATTGGGTTAATTCACTAAGTGATCAACTCGTGGTGGATCAGACCAAATCGAATTACTCATTTTGACACCTCTATTTTTATTAGCAGTTTGTTTTCTTTGATTATATTAAACCATTAAAATATGTTATTTTATGTTAATTGTAATAATTGTTTTCGTTACTTTTCGATTTTGTTTTATCTTTTTTAGTTTTAGTTTACTCTTCTTGTCTATCGTTTTTTTCCTTTAAGTCTGATAGTGAAATTTTTGGAAGTCTGTATGTTTGGCTGATATTTCTGGAAGTCTTTGGAATTCCGAAAACGTGAGTGTGAAATTGATTTCTCATCGTCCAGAATCAATGTGACCTATTCTTTGTATTTCTCTATTCAACTCATATTTTTTATTTAGTATTATGGATTCTAACTTTTAATTTCATTCATTTCTCTCATTTTATATTCTATAACTAGATATAAAATTTCATTACAAATAACTAACTAATGTAATTTTGCTACAATATGAATTCATAAACACAAAATTAATGAACAATAAAAAAGAAAGTAACAAGAATAAGGTACGTATTTACATTGTTAGTTACTTTCCTTTAAATTTTAATATCTTAATTTAATCTCTCAATAAATTAAAATATTATTTATAATTTTTACACAATAAACATTTCAAAATATATATACTTTTTAACTATAATTTAATTAATTAAATTATTTTAATAAATTAATTAATAAAATATAATTATTATATCACATTTAATAATTTGTTATATATACACACACGAATGATTCAAATTTTGATACATTTTAACAAATTTGTCAAGTTTAATTTATTTCAAGATTGAAAATGTAGTAAAATAAGATTATATAATGTAAAAGGAAAAGCTATTAATATTTTGGATTAAATTCACACCATTGTATTTTGAGTTCTACCTTATTATGTGGGTCTATTTTTTTTTTCGCTAAATCAATTCTTAGGAGAAAGAGGACGTTATTTTGTCTTAAATGAGAGTGAAAAAGGGAATACTAACATAAAAAAATTTACATATGATATTTTAGTTTTTTAACGCTTATTTTATCTCAAATATAAATATGGAAGTTATAAATTTATGTTTGTTATGACACTAATAGAAGTAAATTTATGATTGTTATGCTAATGTCATGACAAATTTTAAATTTTAGAGTTTTTCTAACATTTTGTTTGGTATTTCTCTTTTATTCATTTATTTTCATCATTGTTGTTGAAATCGTATCACTTATGACGGTGTTTAAATTTTGAATCGTAAATCGTATTATATAATGAATCGTAATATCAGAACCCTTAAAACCTCATATTAGTGGAAGACACGTGTAGGTGCAAGGGTTTCTGAAAATCAGAAAGTAAAAGACAGGTGTGAGCTGCAGAATGGACTATTGGTTTGACGGTAGTTTATAAGCTAAGTTTTCAAAATTGGTGTCACTTTTCTGCATGCACTCATCTTCTTCAACCTTCTGAGTTCTTCATTTCCTCCTCCTTCTCTCTACGATTTTCTTATTCTCTCTACAAAATGTTACCCTTTTCTTCCTCCAATCTTCAATCAGACCACGTCTGAGTCTTCTTGGTGCTAAGAGTTTCACTTTGCACCGATCAAGTTGCTGGTTTGAGCTGTTTCGTAAATTGGGAAACTCTAGGTGCATAAGATTGTGTAGTGGTGAGCTTGATTCTACAACTGTGAGTTCGGCTAAGCTTAAGAGGTAAGGGAAGCTTATATAATTTGATTATGATTTTTGTTCTGAATGGTTGTATGTTGGTTTGATTATTTGATGAATATGAAGTATTGGTGTTACTGTATGTTGTTCATATGAGTGGATGATTTATAACTGAGGTAGACTGGGTTGAGTAGAGTTTGATCATCAATCTGCAGTTTTCTGTATAATCCTATGTTTGACACTGAGAGTCAGTATTGACCGTTCGGTTTTCCTTTGAGTGTTTGGTCTAAACTAAATTCTTCTTTTGTAGAGAATTTAGTTAATGACCGATCGATTTTATATTATTATATATATGTAAATGAGCGTTCGGTCTACGTATAGTCTCTCCTTTGCACTTCTTAAAACAGCTTCGTTAAGATATTCAATAATACCTAAATTCTTAAATATGATATTTATCCTTGTTGAAAATAAGTCATATGTAATTATGATTAGAAATATTCTTTCATTGAATAAGTTTTGTAGTGCTCGGTCATAGACCAGGTGCTCGGTCTCATTAGTGTTCGACATTAAACAAAGTGTTCGGTCTAGTTGGTAGTGTTTGATTTAAACTCTTAGGTTTCAAATAACAAACTTTCATCATCTTCCATTATGTTCAATTATATGTGTTATATATTATTATACATTTCCCTTGAATTTTGTCTAGTAAAGACCTTTCGGTCAGAGTTGTTGCGTATCCTTTAGTCTTTCCTTACTATTGTTATAAGTGATAGGCTTATAACTAGTCTTGTCTCGTATGGACCGTTCGGTCCTATTATTTGGATAAGTGAAAGACCGTTCGGTCTTACACTAAGTGTTCGGTTATAATAATCTAAGCAATATTCTCTCATTCGGTTTTGTTTCTAAGATGGGATATTATTTTCTGGAATTGGTATGACTATGTTGATGATTAATCATGATGAATGAGGAATTTAATGTGAAGTATGATGACTTTAAAGTATGATATAATTTGAATGGTATGGATATGAAAGAGTATTCCAGGGAAGAATATCTCAGGATTTGTTATGGAATGGTAAAGTATGAATGTGGTCATGCTAAGGTGGCGTTTATCTTGATATTCTATGATTACTCATTCTCAAGTAGAGAGGAGTAAATCATGTGTGAGAATGGTAGGAGGTCCTAGTCCATAAGATTAAGATGGGCGATGTAAGAACGGACTAACCTCGGGTAGCAACTGATGAGACATTTCAGCTACTACATCACCCGGGTGCAAAAACGTCGTAGCTACACAGAATTCATACAGTCCGGACAATCAGAGTCAATGTGGTCGTTCATTGCATGCTTTAATGTGTGATTAGTGGATTGATTGAATTATGGAATTATATCAGATTGATATGAATTATATGTTGTATTGAATTAATTAAATTACATAAGCTTACCATATTTCCTGTCTTGTCTGTTTTGTCCTTCTTGTTGTCGTTTTATGTTGCAATGATTATCCTGTAGATGTGAACATAAGGAGAAGAGTTGCTAGAAGAGGCTCTAGAAGAAGTGGAAGTTAAGACCAAACCATAGATTGTTCGCAAGTGTTAGATAATGTGTTGTGTATAACCATTCGGTTTAGGCTTAGTTTCTGAAACTGTTTGGTCTAGACTTTGGCTTAGTAAAATTTTAAATTCTGAAGTATTATTGTAAGGTCGTTCGGCCATAATGGTACCCCCTTCTCTTTCAGAACTGAACTGTAATATTGTTAATATGTGAATATTCTATAGTATGGTTTTATACTGTATTTTTGGGATGTTACATTTAATGGTATCAGAGCAGTTTTGTTACTTAGAAATACTGTAGGTTATGAGTATACTATGCTTTTGCTATGTACTCAGTGTTTGGTAATTAGTGTTTCTGACTTTCTAGATTAAATTGATGGTTCTTTTTCTCTGTTAATCAGAGAAGATGGCTCCTAGACCTCCTCCTCCTATATCTGCCGATCGGAATCCATCTGACAACACTAGGTTGTTGGAATCAGTGATAGAGGCTCTATAGCAACAGAACGTTGTCTTAGTCCAACAAAATACATTGGCGTTACAGAGTTTGGAGGCTGCTAGAGAAAATTCAGAGGCAACCTAAAGGGAACTCATGGAAATAATATCCACAAATAGGAATACAGCTGGATCGTCCTCTGCCACTTCTAATCATCAAACCGAGTGGAGCTTAGACAGCTTTCTCCAACATCATCCATCAAAGTTTAACGGAAAGTGTATGCCTGACGAAGCTGATCATTGGTTGCGTGATATGGAGAGGATCTACAATGCTAAGAGGTGTCCCGAAGATAATAGATTGGCGTTTACTGAATATCTTTTGACTGGAGAGGCCAGTCATTGGTGGAATAGTATGAGGTTGATCTTAGAAGATAGTAATATTTTCATCTCTTGGGAAGTTTTCAAGAACAAGTTTTATGAAGAGTATTTTCCTAATAGCGTTCGGCACGCTAAAGAGGTAGAATTCCTTCAGCTGATTCAAGGAGGAATGTCTATATCCGAGTATACAGATAAATTCAAGCATTTAGTGAGGTTTAATACTATGGCTACAAGTAAAGAGTGACATTGTCAGAAGTACGAAAATGGGTTGAGAAGTGATCTTAAACTACTGATCTCAGGTCTATGTATCAAGTCTTTTTCTACGTTGGTGGAGAGGGCCAAGGTGTTAGAGAAGAATGTATTTAAGGTAGAATAACAAAAGAAGCAACAACACCAGACTGTTAGAGGACCAATCTCTTCTAGAAACAGTACGGGTTTAAGGAAAACTCCTTATACTCGGCCTTCGTCTTGTAATAACTTGCGGGGTTCATCTTCTCAGCTATCAGGACCGGTCGGTCAATCTGGGCAGTAAGGGTCAGTGGTTTGTTTTATATGTGGAGGACCCCATTACAAGTCTGCGTGCCCTCAGCTGAGCAACTCCAAGTTTTGTGTTCGGTGCAACAAGAATGGGCATTGGGAGAAAGAATACAACTTGGGAAGAGGAGCAGCGATGAGGCCGCCGAATGCTGGGAGGTTTCAACAGAGGGGTGGTGGTCGAGCACAAGCGGTCGGTCGGGTATATGCTATAATTGGGGCTGAAGCAGCAAGCTCAGGTAAACTCATCACCAGCTCTTTCCTGTTATATGGATTGCCATGTTGTGTGTTGTTTGACTCGGGGGCAACACATTCCTTTATCTCAAAGGCATGTGTTGAGAAGTTGGGGTTGTCGGTGAGTGATATGCAGTTTGATCTGGTGGTGTCAACCCCAGTAGTTAGTGAGGTTAGGACTTCTACTGTATGTATTAGATGTTCGATTAAGGTGGAAGGGCGTAGATTCAAAGTAAACCTTATATGCTTACCTCTACAAGGCTTAGAGGTAATTTTAGGAATGAATTGGTTAGCTGTCAATCACATTCTCATAGATTGCGGCAAGAAGAAGTTAATATTTCCTAGTGAAGAAGAAGAATTGTCCTTGATAGTAGGCCAGTTAAGGATAGATATAATGGAGGGTGCTAGCTGTTTTCTGGTAATGTCGCACGCAGACATAGTACCAGAGGAGTTGGGATATGACCGTTCGGTCAGTGGAAAGCAAAATGGAGACCGATCGGTTGTGAACGAATTTATGGATGTTTTTTTCCTGAAGAGATTCCAGGATTACCCCCTCTAAGAGAAGTGGAATTCTCTATTGACCTGGTGTCTAGAGCTGGACCAGTCTCTATTGCACCATACCGAATGGCTCCAGCAGAGCTAGCTAAGCTCAAAAAGCAGATTGAAGATTATTTTACAAATCCTATTTCAAAATGTGTTTCATATATTCCAAAAAATTTGTTATAAAATTCTATTTTGGGAATATTCTTCCAAAGTAGAAATACTAGAAAGCTTGTTTTAAAATGTTTCAAAACAGGTAATTTAGGAAATCACTTTTAAAAAAAGGTAATGTATGGTTTGCAGTATGGACCGAATGGTTTACACTCCGCACCGTTCGGTCCATCCACTCAGGGTCGCTCGGTCCATCCTTTACATCAATGTTGGGCCATAATTGCGTCAGCGTTTAAGTTATTATTGTTGGACCAAAGGTCTAGTAAGACGGTAAAATAACCAAAGATATCTGATTAAAGATATTGATAAGTCGTTTATGAGTAACTAACCAAATCTCTAGGTAAGTTTGTTGTTATTTTGTCTATGAAACACTTATGAATACAATGACAGGGCCAAAATCCAAGTACGTTCCACTTACGTCTGACTCACACTCTACAGGACTCAAATATTCAACTATTATAACCAGTTCATTAAACCGCTCCTAACTTGAGCGTCGTAGCGCCGTTTGCAGGTACATCCCCCTCCGGTAAAGAATGCAACCGATCGGAGCAGGTGACAACCGAGTGGAGTAGGCGACGGTCGAACGGAGCAGTCGACAAGCGAGCGGTCCAAACGATCTAGGTGTTCGAACGCAAGTAGAACACGTCAGAAAGGAGATCTAGGTGTTCAGAATCAAGAAGAACGTGTCGGAAAGGTTAATCTCTCGGTCCTGCACAAATCCCTACCGAAACATTTTGGCGCCCACCGTGGGGCCGAGAACAAGCAGAAGAAACCCAATGGTGACCACGAGAAATATGTCGAAGGAATAAAGCACCAGAGAGCATATAAGAGAGATGCAGGCATAGATGCAAGCGCAGGTGCAAGCACAATTGTTGGAGATGCAACGGAAGCACATAGAGGAGATTGTGGAACTAGGGGCCGAATGCGGTCGTCATGAGCAATTCGCCCAGCATTCGGTGTTGACAGCCAATCTGAATCACGACCGCGAGAATGGCAATGAAGCAAGTCATAATCACACCAACCCAAACGGTCGTTGAAGAAGGGAGCCAACGCCCTTGCAAACCGTTTGGCCTACCAATTTACTTTCGTTCACGACGCCCATCATGCAGACTCCTATGACAGAAAAAACTCCTCCAACATTAGAGAAGTATGATGGCTCGACTCACCCGGATGATCATCTCAGGATCTTCACCAACGCAATGATGTTCTACACGGACAGTGATATGGTCATATGAAGAGCCTTCTTGTTATCACTCAAGGAGGAGGCACTGAAATGGTACAAAACTCTTCCCCCAAATACAGTGGATTGTTTCGCTACTGTGGAAACTCTCTTTAAAAGACAATACGCGTCTAACCGAAGACAGGAGATAACACCGGAGGAATTGGTAAATACCAAACAAGAGAAGGAGGAAACTTTTAAGACCTTTATGAAAAGGTATAATGAAGTCACACGACGAGTTCAAGATGTTAATCACACTTTTATCATCAACAACTTACCTTCATGCTGAGGCCAGGATATTTTGCTGAAAAATTATAAGGGCGACCACAAAAAAATATGGATGAACTTCAGGAAAGAGTAGATAAGTTTATTCGTATTAAGGACATGAGAAGCTTAAGGAAGAAACAACAGCAGGAAGCTTCTGCAGGCAGTAACGAGAAAGATAAGGTTCCTCGTTCGAAGGATTTTTCCCGAACGCCTAGGTTTACTCACTATATAGCTCTCAATGTGCCAAGAGCAAAAATTCTGAATGAAACCCTTAGTGTTGACCTCCTCTCGGTCAAAACTGCTATTACACCTAGAAATACGGATGGAAGGAAGCATTGCCAATATCATCAGAACCTGGGACATATTACTCAAGAGTGTGTAACACTAAAAGATGACCTCGAGAAGCTTATCTGGGAGGGTAATCTTCGTAAATATGAGAAGCAATAGAAAGAACAAGTCAGAAGTCCGTAAAGAAAGAGGTCTCCACGGAGAAGTCCCGAACGGTCAGATATAAAAGAGGAACGAAGACACAGGCGAAGTCGCAGCCGCAGTCATAGCCCTGACCGCTCAGTTCAAGGGCATATCAACTAGAAAATATAATAAAAAGTCCTTCACAACACGTGGAATGCGACTCATCTCAAGTTTACTTTAGTTGAATTTTGATATCATGTTTTGTTTCGATTAAATTCTTTTGACATGACTTACGTACTTATAATAAAAGTTCTCAACGAACTGTCACTCTTGTAAACAAAACTCGGGGACGTTAGCAAAAAAACTCCTAGTCCAAACCGAGCAGTGATAAAAGTTCTCAACGAACTATCACTCTTGTAAACAAAACCCAGGGACGTTATCCTAAAACCTCCTGGTCCAAACCGGGCGGTGATAAAAGTTCTCAACGAACTGTCACTCTCGCAAACAAAATCCAGGGATGTTATCCGAAAAACTCTTGGTCCAAAACAAGCGGTGAGGAACATTCTCCTTGTACTCTTACTCTTGTCCATATACCTAAGCGGTGAGGAACGCACTCTGACGCTCATTAATCAAATAACAAGTTGTTTCGCTTGATCGATTGTTCGGTTTTACAGTGCCCCTTCTCAACATGGGAAAAGTTCTAAAAAGAACTCCAATTAGTCGCCTCTCGACCTAGAATATGTCGTTCGTACTAGAACAACCTCCCCAATACAATGGGAAAGATCTCTCTCAGGCTCATATAAGTCCTATAGTTAACGTTAGCTAAAGCCAAACGGTTAACTCGGACTTGGGAGCCATATGTATGGTATACAGTATGGACCAAACGGTTCACACTCAGCACCGTTCGATCCATCCACTCAGGGTCGCTCGGTCCATCCTCTACATCAATGTTGGGCCATAATTCGGCCAACGTTTAAAATAACCAAAGATATCTGATTAAAGATATTGATAAGCCGTTTATGAGTAACTAACCGAATCTCCAAGTAAGTTTGTTGTTATTTGGTTTATGAAATACTTATAAATACAATGACAGGGACAAAAGCCAAGTACGTTTCACTTATGTCCGACTCACACTCTACAAGACTCAAATATTCAATTGTGATAAACAGTTCATTAAACCGCTCCTAACTTGAGCGTCAGAGCGCCTTTTGCAGGTACCTCCCCCTCTGGTCAAGAGTGCAATCAATCGAAGCAGGTGACAACCGAGTGGAGTAGGCGATGGTCGAATGCTTCAGTCGACAAGCGAGCGGTCCAGACGATCCAAGCGTTTGAATGCAATGAGAACATGTCAGAAAGAAGATCCAGGTGTTCGGAATTATGGGGTGCAATAAAAAGTTTTAGGGTGTAGGAAATAAAACTCTTAAATTAATCCAAATAAAATTGATCAGTTTTACATAAAAGGTCGATACTTCCTATCTTCCTCTTTTTCTTCTTACACCCCATAAGTTATAATATCCCCGTTTCACCTTTTAATAAAAACAAAATAGAAATCCTAAAACTCTAATTTCATATTCCCTTCCCTTTCTTTCCACAGCTAATTATCCTGCATCTTCTTTCCTCTTGCTTCATTTTCTTCTTCTTACCCAAAATTGTGCAGGATTAAAGGTGAAATCCTCGCTTGAAGTGTGATGGGAGGCGAAAGGTTGAAAGAAAAAAGAAAGTTGAAGTTGCCTGTGTTATATACAAAAGAAAAAGAAAATTCAGAACATAGTTTTATATATATTCCTGAATAGTGATTTAGAAGGTATTTTTGGATTTTAAAATATAAAAAGTTCGGATGAAATACCTTCTGAAAAACTTGTTTTTGTAACTTATTTTTTATACTTCATAATAATTGTTTTAAAAAATATTTTTTTAAACAATCATTTTGAAATATAAAAAAAGGTCATGATATGCATTTCGGAAGACATTTTCTAGAAAATATCTTATGAAACACTTATTCTAGATTTTCTTGTTATATTCCAAATTTGAAAATACTTTATGGAACAATGATTCTGTAATATAAAATAAATTATATTATAAAATGGATGTTCCGAAAATAATTTATAGATTTTAAAATACCTTCCAAAAAACCTGTGGGTGTTGGTCCCTCCACCACCATACCTTTTTCCCTCCACCTCTCATTTACTATTTTACCCCTAAGTAAAATTTTATTTTCAAGGTTATTTTTTAATTTTATCCATTCACAACCTATTCCACTAATAACCTATTATAGTGTCCCGTACATGAGTAAAATATTTTTCTTTCATTTTAACATTATATTTCTTCCTCTCTTTCTTTTACAATTTTCAAAGGTTGGTGGTTGTGTAAATAATTATCAAGCAGTCTCCCTCTCGTGGTGTAGTGTCGCTCTCGTAGTGCAGTGTGTGGAGTGGTGCAGTGTGTGTTGCTTCCTTAAGGTTTGTATTCAAATTAATCTTCAAATAAAACCCTAAAATAAAAAACGTAACCTTTAAGACATCCTTCAACGGATGTCAAAATCCTTCAACGAATGTCAAAATCCTTCAACGGATGTCAACATCCTTCAACGGATGTCAACATCCGTTTAAGGTAAAACGAATGTCGACATTCGTTTTTCCTTAAACGGATGTTGACATCCGTTGAAGGATGTCACCTCCGTTTAAAAGTTACGTTTTTTATTTTAGGGTTCCTTTTATTAGTTTATTCTTTATTTTGGAAATATTTTAATAATTTAATTTAAATGTTTTGATTTATTATTTTTGAATATATTTTTAATGTATTTTAATAATGTAAGGAAAATGAAGAAGAAAGAAACAGAGGAGGAGAAGTGAAACGGAGAAGACAGATTGGGTTGCAGAGTAAAACGAAAGACAAATTATTAAACGAAAATGAGAGATTTAAAGATTGTGTGCAGGAGTAAAGTAGGAGAACTAGGTTTGAAATAAATTAAAATAGTAAAAGTAAAAAATTTTAATCTAAGGATATAATTGGAATTAAAATAAATTGGAGAGGTGGAGGGAGAAAGGTGTGGTGGTGGAGGGAAACACCCAAAATCTATTTCCGAAAGTTTTTTTTTTTAAATAATCCAAACAACTTCTTCCTCACCGTTATTTTTTTCGAAATTTCTTTTCTCCTTCAATCTTTCACCTCCCGTCACATATAGAGTGGTGGAATTTGGAAAAAATAAGAAAATAAAACAAAAAGAAGAAGGTCCAGAGTATTTTGCTGCGCAAGGAAGGAAAGAAAATGTGAAATTAAGATTTTTAATATTTTTAATAAAGGGTAGAATGAGAATATACAACTTATGGGATGCAGGAAGAGAAAAAGTGAGGTGCAGAAAGTAACAGCCGAACATAAAACTACGTGATTTGAAAAAACTAGATTGTTCGTTTAAAGTTTCGATAGCTTAATGCGGTGGATATTCTCCTAAACTTGTTGAATGAATTAAATTTTGAAACACAACACTTGTAAGTATAAAAAGGTAATAAGAAAAGGTAACAAGAAAACACCTGTTGATTACCGTGTAGTTTAAGAATAAAATCTTTTACGATCATACAAACTACACTAACTAAATCATTACAATTAAAATTTCATATGCATAATTTGAAAAAAAGTAATAATTTATATGTAGACAGAAACAAATTTCTTAAAGTAGTTTACTTAAATAGTTTGTTTTTCAAAATAACAAGAGAAAAAATTATCATCAAACCATTGTTTATCAAATTACCATAAAAGGGAATTAGAATCCTCAATTCAGGAAGGAAGTTTATAGCATAGTCTAAACAGTTGCTTGAAAATTTCAATGCCTATATATATATATATATATATATATAGTATCGGTGGAGGTATAATAATTTAGACAAGTGAATGTAGTCTATAAAATAATTCAGTTTTAAGCAGTTTCAAACATGGTTTTATTCATACCATTCAGTTTGATTCTAACAAAGCGCATTTCTAGTTCAATAAAGCCTTTTATTGTTTTAAATCTATTTATTTTGTCCAACCCTATTTTGCTACACACAAAGTTATGATTAGAGAATACTTAGGGTAAAGACAAGACAAAAATCACCAACTTGGGCAAAGATGCTAGTAAAAATGTTCATATCAATGAGATAGTTGCACAAAGAAATGACATTCATCATAGTGATGCAAATTCGTTGCTCCAACTATAGTCATTGTAAAGAAGTATATATTGAGGTGAGATTTGCATTATCTAGAATCTAATGAATGTATGGGGCAACAACCCCGAATGTTCAAAATTTTGCTCACCAAGCCTTCAGCACTAGAAGCACAATGGTGAAAAGAATTGAGTACATGAATTTCTTATAAGCAGCTAGTAGATAAGGGATGTGCTGAAAGGCTTCATACTTCTTCAACCTATAATGAAAATTTGTCATCAATCAAATGTGTAATCTCAATATTGAACAAATATAGTTGCTCTTAAAGGAGGGTCAGAATAACCTGAGGGAGGCTCATTAACTCAAAAACAGCTTTCTTAGGAGTAAGTTCATTATCAATAATACGAGCAACCGCAGTCAAGACTGGCATCTTTACATTATATTTCTGTGCCAAAGCAATCACAGCTCCGGCTGTGGAGACACCTTCTGCTACCTGCAGAATAAGGATAAACATTTTAGAAACTATGCCCCAAGCTAGAAATTTTGGAATGATCAGATGCTCTTGGAAACTTCTTAGATACCTGACTCATGGAACTGAGTATGTTCTCAAGCTTCTCACCTGATCCAAGCCGCACACCAACTGTTCTGTTTCTTGAAAGATTCACGAAACATGTAAGCATTATGTCTCCAGTTCCTGACAGACCAGTTATTGTGGTAGGTTTCGCACCCATCTTCAAGAGATAATTTGAGGGAAGAGAAACAAGATAGGCAGAAAGCACCATCAGTTTTGTTGGGATATTAGAAATTCTAGTCACTTAGAGTATATAAGTGAATGTAAACATAAGTGAATGTAAATCTTATCGTAAAAACCGATTTTATAAAATTAAATCAGGTTTAAAGTATACATTTTAAGATGATATCAAAATCTATTCTAGCAAGGTTTGTTTGGCTTGTATATCACCTCCTATTGGACACCAAAAAATATCTAGTCACGTATTCAAAATATTCAATCCTTGATATAAAGGGATGGATTGGAAATATTTCATTATAAGTTAAGTTCAGCCCACTTACAGGAAGAAAATGTGCATGTGTACCCCAATGTAGGTGTCTACTATTATGTATTTAAGTAATATACACACACACACACATATATATATATATATACATATATATATATATATATATATACATATATACATATATATATCATCATAACCAAGATCTCAATTGAAATGTCCATAAACCATCAGAACTCTATTCTCCGTACTGTGTGAGCCATTATGATAAGTTCTTTTTATCAAGAACCTATGAATAGCACTAGAAACACAACACAAAACAGGTACTCTGAATTATACAGCCTCCTTTTATTGAAACGAATCAACAAGAATGGTGTTACAACGTAACCCGAGAGCTTAACCTCTCTCCAAAGAACTACAAGAGTTCCGCAAAACAATAATACTCCAAAACTATCCTCTCACCAACCAACCCACCCCTTTTATACTGACTTTCCTAACTGCCTTGGCAGTTAGGCTGGTAACTTTTCTCCTTCTACTATATACAATTAGTTCCCTAACATTCCATTATATGCATCATTTACTCTCTGCCTTCAGCAAATTAGACATTGCATAAAGTGTTGATCTTACTGTTAGTCAGAGTGTTGATAGTAGACAGTCATTTAAGAGGAAAGCAATTTAGTCCTCCATGGAATGATTACCCCGAACAGAAAAAGGGAAGAGGACAGTTTCTACCATGTGCAAAGAATTCTAAGAACTGACTTAATAGAGGTCAACTACCTTTGTTGCAAGCCACCGTATCTCCGAACAACCTTGCGAGACAAGAGCAGCCATTGAGTTATTACCAAGATTCATACCTTCTACTATCCCAGCAGCTATTGCAAGCACATTCTTGAGTGCACCTGCTATTTCAACTCCTGTAACATCACTGGAGTTATCAGAGATTACAAGCTGAACTTTTGCACCAATATACCATACATAATACAAACAGAAGGTAGGACATAATAATAGGATGGGAGAAAGTGTATACTAAAGAGAAAGACAAACTAGTTCAGAAGGGTGAACAGAAATCCAGACAGAAATGAAAGCAAACCATTTACATATTCAATTTCATGTATGAATCAAGTGAAGGTCATCTACCTTGATGTGCTGATTCTTAAATGACTTGAAGATAGTAGCTGCTGAACTGTATTTGCCAATTTTTTGTCTTTTGATGCCACCACCATTGCTGTTATTAGACAATGAAACCAAAAGACAAATTTGACTGACTTTCATCATAGATACAATCAAAGAAACAAAATGTGCGCACACTTATAACAACATCATTGTTACCTGTTGGTAGCTTATCCATCAATTCCAGAGCAAAAGAAGGCCCTGATAGTGCAACAAAAGGTTGGCGAGGATTTCGTAGTGCTTGTGGAATAATTTGAGCCATCATCCTCAGTGTATTCAGCTCTAGGCCTTTACTCAGAGAAATGAATGGCAAGCCTGGATCAACATACTCTGCAACACTCTCGAGAAAAGATGCACTGAACTGCAAAAGAAGAAACAAAGAATTAGACAGTCATGTCTTTTACAAATGTCAAAACCTAATAGTCAGCATACGTTTTGCATTTGACAGGAATGGTTCAAACTTCATGAAACATCATACTACCATTAACGACTAATATGAATAAGCTTATCCAGAAATTCTCATAAGGCAAGAAAACAAAAAAATAAAATCAATATTTTCTCGTAAGTTAAAATCAAATTATGCACTTCGTCTTTTAAGAAAATCTCTTCCTCTAGCTTTTAAAAAAATTACAAAAATACATTGATTTTAACTTAAGAAAAAACAATAAAAGTTTGATTATTTTTTCCATTTTCGTCTTCTACATGTATTTATGTTGAATTCTATTCAAACCGTTATGTCATTGATTTTAACTAATGAATAAACATTTGATTCATTTTGTTTTATATTTTCTTTTATGGAGAGAAGTTTACCCAAAGACCTATATACGTTCTATACTAATAAGCAATGATGGCAAAGTAAAAAATAACCAACAAATTGAAATGACCTGAACAGGTACAGCATGGAGGCAGTAATCAGCACCAAGCAAAGCAGATTTGGCATCGGTCGTGGCAACTACATTTTCTGGAAGCCTATGATCTGGAAAGTACTTACTGCCCAACAAAAGAATACAAAAAACAGTCGCATAAGAGAGATACATACAGATAACATAATTAGATTACCACAACTCACAAGTTATCCTGTACTTGTGCAGACTATGAGCACAGACAAAAAAAGGTTACCAATTACAATGGTTCTCATTGATAGACAAGCAAACTTGAGGGTCCCGAACCAGCATATTCACCTCTAACTCAGCCTTTCTGTTTGCTACATGTGCAGCCATTGCCGTCCCAAACGACCCCCCTCCGAGCACAACCACCTTTTCTCACCCAAAAAACAAACCTCTCAGCACCACTACCACACAACACACCAGCACGAAACTCGCAAACACTATATCACGTTACCAACATTCAGACATACAATCACAGGAAGAGAGTAAAAGGTTTGTTATATTTTCTTTTAGCTTAATTAAGTTTTAAACACATCATAAATTTAATTATTTCTAATTAGCTTGTTGTTTGATTATACCGTCAAGAAGAAAAATGACAAAAATTTTACTTTGGTTTTGGCTGTCTCAAATTCACTGACCAATTCATTTTTCTGTCACTAAAGCTGTTAAACTCTCATATGACCAACAAATTAAAGAAGATTAGAGAGGGAATTAGTGAGTTGATTCAACGAATTAGACACGAGAAGATGGAAATAATGACTATGTCATGTCTTGTTTAGTAAAATCAATCGAAATAGTTAGTTACATGAAAATAAAATAAAAAATATTTTGATTAGTGAATAGAAAATAACCAAGACAGTAAAAGCTTAGCTTTTACTTTATTATTAATTTAATCATTTTCAATACTCACAACAATAATCAACTATGCTCCAAAGGAGCTAGTCAATTGTCCGAAGTATTCGATCAGATATAACATGACATCTAGTCGTTCACAAAATCTTAAACAGTATTTGAACACAATGAAGGGATAAGCCAAAAATGTGTGACAGTTTCTTCTATTTGATCCAATCATAATTTGAAATAAATTGCAACCTTATTGGTGCGTTGGAGGATGTCAGTGTTGGCCTTGGAGCGCCAAGAGCGGGACCAACGGAGTATTTTCTCCCAGGCGACCCGAACAATTCTCCGGCGGTCACGGTTCGGGTCGGGTTGAGGATCGGAAGCTGGGTCCGGGTCTTGAGGAGGAGAAGCATTTGCCACGCAAGAATGAGGGTGCGTATTGCGAAGTGTAAGAAGAGTGGATTTAGAGGGAAAAGTGTGAAACTTGGGAGGGAAATTAGTGTTGTGAGGCTTTGAAGAAAACAGTGAAGTTGCCAACGGCGCTTCCAACACTGCCGCCATTGTTAAAGCTTCACTTCACACTGAGAGAGTTTGTGTAAGATAAAATGCCACGCTTATTATATCCCTTTTCATTTCCCAGAGGATAGGATCATAAAATAAAATAAATATAAAATACTTCATCTTTTTTAGAATAAATTCTTCTACTAGTTAAGTAACCAAGAATGCCTACTTTTATATCTATTTAATATTAAATTTAATATAAGCCTTAAATTTAGATTTATTAAAATAAAAAAATAAGGCTTAATAGTCTCTTTTGTCCTTAGTTTTGCTCGGTTATATCAATTAAGTTTTTGGTTTAAAAGTAACGTCTAATTGATTCTTAATTAGAAAATTTTGTGCCAATGTTATCAATTCCGTAAAAAAATACTAACGGTGTTAATGGATTGATGATATGGCAACATATAGTGCTTACGTGGCATTATTCCTTCGAGGGGTCACACTAAGTGGCTCATTCTGTCCTTTCTTTTTCTCCCTCATCACACTCGAGCTAGGAGCTTGAAATTTCTGTTTTTCTCTCCATCACAGACGACCCAATGTTGGGGCGAGGATGATTTACGTCTTGAGCCTAGGCAACGACTTCACGCCGACAATGACAGAGCGAAGGCGCGGCGAAGGCACGACTATTGCTTGGCGGAGGTACGGCGAGAGCACGGCGAAAGCTTCTGCGTTTCACGGAGAGGGCATATGCGTGTTGCGGCGAGGGTTTCATTTGGAGATTTTTGGATTCTCTGTTGTCGCGTGAGGCTAGCGTTTTGGGGTAGATGATTTTGGTTCCCTGTTCTGCAGGTTTTGATTCGCGGCGCAATCCTCCTCCTCCTCCTATTCTGAAATTGCAATTAGGGTTTTGATTTGTTCTCGGATTTTGGGGGTTTTCATTCCTAGATTCTGCAATTTAGGGTTTCTGTGATTGCAAATCGTTCTTGCAATTTGGGTTTTGAAATTGGGGTTTTATTTTCCTCTTTGATTTTAGATGTTTTTGTTTTGATATCTGAGTTTTCTCAATTGGAAGGTAGGGATTCGTTCCAAATTGATTTATGTGGTTTCTGGTCTTGTAATCTTGATCTTGCAATTCTTGTTCTTGCAATTCTTGTTCTTGTTGGGGTTGAATATGGAGTGGCCATGGGGTTTCTGCCTAAGACGGTGGTTGTCTGTGTTGTGGCAAGGGAAACACTGTTTAGGGCTTTCAAATTATGGGTTTCTTTCCTGATTTCTCTCTTGGGTTGAGATTCTATTTCTTCTTGATTTCTCTCTTGGGTTTCTTTCAAATTTTGGGTTTCTTTCCTGATTTCTCTCTTGCAATTCTATTTCTTTCTTTCCTGATTTTGGAGTTAGGGTTCTTGCATTTAGGGTTTCTAATTCTCACATTTTTGGGTTCAGGTTGAAGGTGGTGATGCAAGTTTGCGACAATGAAAGAGGGAGCTAATGGGTGCGACCAATGGGTGTCGCGATGGCTCCGACAAGGTTGGACTGTGGTTGATTCAAAATTTGGACCCGATTTGAATAAAACACCATATTTTTTGTAAGTCAGTTACACGTAAGCACGCACAAAACAATGTATTGACACGTATGGTGCCAGATCATCAATCTATTAACGTCGTGTTTGGTTATACTTAACGGAAGGGACAAATTTAACGCAAATTTTACTAATTGTGGACATATTTCAAACACTTTTATAAATGAGAACTGAATTGGCATTATCCAATGAAAGTGGGGACAAAAAGGCTATTAAACCAAAAAATAAAAACATGAATACTACATATACTCTTTTCCATATATACCATTTTTCCGTAGGAATCTGTTTTGCAGTAACATTATTTTTTCTTTTTTAACCCATTTCGTGCTGACATAGTTGATTACGCAAGGACACGAGAAATTATAAAATTTACATTTTTCACTGATAATAAATTTAAAAAAATAAAAATCATTTAAATAATAAATAAGTAAAATAGATATATACTATATATAATAATTATATATTATATATTATCTATATCATCATTATATTGAGAGATATCACTAATAATTTTTTTGTCATCTTTAATAAATAAAAAGTAATATATTTAATTAATAAATAAATAATTGAATAAAAAAATTATTTTAAAATAACTAAATGACTTTTCTTTCTAAAAGTAGTGGTACATAATTTTTTTAGTAAGGCTATATTTATCTAATATAATGTAATGTAAAAGAATACTATTTATTTGTAATTATTATAATTATTTTAAAAGTTATGAAATTAAGTTTATTATGTAAAAAAAATAGATTTAAAACATATAAATTAGGAATAGGTGATTTAAAAATAGTGAGACTCGGTTATTTTAATATTAAATGAATTATTACTATTTCTGGAAACTACTTTTCTAGAGTTTTCTACCTTCTCTCTAAGAAGTCATCTCTTTGTCGATCAGGAGGTGTACAGATGATCTCGACGACGAGGTCTACATTTCTAGCCGATAAATTCTCGTAATAGAGCAAGTAAGTTTCAATTCATTTTCCTCTCTCGCTCCTAATCTATTTTTAGAAGAAAGAATGGTCATTGCATGTGTGATCATGCTTCTTCTAGTCATTCTTGGTTAATCAAGAGTTTTAAAGACTATATCCGCTTCCAATTTGGTGTTTCGTAGGTTCGTCTAGAAATTTCTTGTGTTTCAAGCAATCGATGGAACATTTTTTGAGTCAGACTGTTTGTTGTGAGGTAAGGAAAGCCATTACATATTGTTATTGTTATGCTATGTTTTCTTTATTTATATTTTGAATATTAAGTTATTAACAAGTGAATCGTAATAAGGTCTATGGTTCCTGAGCACATGGGTTGTGCAAGTGATATGTATAGCTTTTCCAAATTTGATTAGAAAAGAAACAGAGGGTTTTCATGGACATGTAATTACTTGAAATATTGTTAAGACAAAATTCTATTTTATTAAGAAGAAATAATTGTGATGAAATGAAACTCTTATTTGAGAAGCTACCGGGTAAAGTAGAAATTAGATTGTATCACTTTTGTGGATTTTAAATTGTTTTAGGAATCACGGAGACAATCCATCACACTTGCCATGAATGGGTTTTATTGAATAATGACAACAAGTTTTGTTGAATAATGACAAAAATTAGAGATATATGGATGAATCCAAGTATCCTTATCCTAATTAATTACTAAAATGCTTAACACTATACATATGTACATATATGATTATGAAATTTGATTCCTTTCCGCCAGCTTTAAAATGAGCATGAAAAAATAGTGAACTTCAGATTGTTTATAGTCTGATTTATATTTCAATCAAACATTTAGCTCATTCTATTAATCTATTTTATTTTGGATGTTTACCTCTTTAATTTTTCATATGCATATGGTTCTTTCATTTACTTGATGAAATCAAGACAAAGAAATCATTTTGTTTGATACTAATCAAGATTAATGTTGCGTTGTTAAAATTCCACTCATTGGGATATATTGATTATTAGGCATTTAGTGTATTTTCCATTACTGTTTATCTTTTTTGTTTCTTTTTGTGATACTATAATATTTTATTAATTAATATTTTCCGAATAAATAAAATACCTAATATAAGATAGATCTTGCCACTTACCTATTATCTATAGAAAGAATTAAAGTGAAGTTAAATCTTATACTTGTTTCACTTTGTAGATATTTGATGACAATTCACCAATGGAGCAACATATCATAAAGATGTTCAAGAACAGATGATTAGATGTATTCAATATTACATTTTGAGTTTAGAAAATTTTTTATGTGTAAATAGTAGATATTATATGTTAAGTACCAATGTTAGGTAAATATATTTAGGAACTTTGTTAGGTAAATATTACACTGAGTTTAAAAAATATTTTAATGTGTTAATAATAGAAACAATATTCGTTATTGATTATTTGGACTGTATTATATTATTGAATTTTATGCAAGTTTGGATATGGATAGTAACACATACAAATCAAGTATTTAAAAAAAATGTTTTTTATACCAGTTAAACCTTAAAAATGTATAAGAAATCTCACTTTTTATAATCTGTTCTAACACCTACAAGTATAGAAAATCACATTTATACCTATTTTAGAAGTAATAGGTATAAAAGTATGTTTTATACCTGTCCTGGAAATCATCAAGTATAAAAAGTTGGACTTTTTATACCTGTTATGAGTGGAACCGATGTAGAAGAACATTACTTTTATGTCGATTCTAGAACTAGTGTAAAAGGTTGAGAATTTTCTATATCCACACTTCTATACCTGCTCAAAAATCGGTATAAAATGTCATTTTTAACAAGTATAAAATTTTCATAGTGTGTTTTTAAAACTTAAATTTTCTATGTATGATAATATGAATTAAGTGAAATTGTATGTTTGCATTAATATTTTTGGTGTATGGATGATGATCAAGTATTATTTGACCTGTTTGAATGTTTGAAAGTGTGTAATTGTAATGTTTCTTATGTTATAATTGTGTATGGTGAAGTGATATGATGGTTGAAAACTGAATTCAAGTGGTTGGAGTGAGAGTTGGTCAATTATTGAGTTTTAAGTCTAAAAAGGGGAGGTTTGGATGAGTGAGTTTGAGAAAGAGAGGTTGAGGTTAGAAAGTAACTGTCTAGGTGCTGTCATGAGATAATTTAAGTCTTGTTAGAAGTGTTATTTGAGAAAATTATTTTATGAACCAAGATGGTAGTTCATTTATGAGTTTTGGTAATGTTTTGGGTTATGTTAAAGTACAAAAATTGAGGTTTAGAGTAGTGAGATTTTGAATTAGAGAGTCTGGGCTAAAGTGGACATTTTTGGATCTGTAATGGAGTCATTTAGGACTTGTCTAAACCTTTATTTTGCTCTTTTGGTGTAGGAAGTGATAGAAGTGGGTTTAGGTAGTCTAAAATGGCTAGTTTTGGGTTTGGAGTAGTCAATTTGAGTTAGAAGTGTGTTTTTTGAGGTTGAGTGAACTAGTATAAAAACACTTATGTACTTATTCTTCCTATTTAGAAGCTTTCTTAAAACACTTTATTGAAAACATAATCGTCTAATAGGTATAACAGATCATCTAACCCTTACTATAACTGACATAGGTTAATTTGCAAAAGATTTGGAAAATACTTCCAAACCATGAAACCAAACCATATTCATGTAAATCACGAAGTCGTATTACCACCAAGTAATACCAAACAATATGTCTTTTCCTCCCCATAACCTATCATTACTCTGCATACTCACCAAAGCCTTACGGTTAGAGTCATCATGTTTGTTTCCATAAGCTTTACGAGTAAAAATTCTACTTAAGTCCAAAGCCTTATGGTTAAGACCCGTTTCCCTTGCTTCCGTAAGCCTTACAAGTAAACTCTAATTAAGCCCAAAGTCTTTTGGGCGAAACAACCTCCCTTTTTCCTTAACTCTCCAAAGTAATCTAGGAAAAACGGAACCAAACTCAGCTTTACAGTTACGGCAAAAACATGACATAACACATAAGATTGTCTTACAATATTAATAAAATTGACAATACAAAGTGCACAACCACATCTTAGCATCAACTGAACTAACGAGTCATATCACACAATCACTTTCTAAACAACCAAATAGCCAATAGAAGCAACTCGGCCAAAAACAAAAACAAATCCACATTCAAAAACAACTTGACAAACAACATAAAAAACTTAGCCAAGGTTAAAAACCTTGCGACCAACTTCTAAAACCTTGATGTCGAGTTCTAAAACCTACCTACCAAGTTCTAAACAACTCAGTCCAAACCAACCAAACTCAGTCAAAACTAACCCATCTTGATTAAACCTCACACGACACAACACAAATAGCACAACACGACAAAGCTAACTTAGCATGGCCAAAAGACAACACAACTCGGCCAAGATCAACTCAGCCTAACATAAAGCAAACCTAGCCCAACAAAACCAAACCCAACCCAACACAAAATAATATAACACGATACAACTTAAAACACATGGTTTACAACATCAAACATTAAAACTTCCATTTGGAACGACACAGTTAAAAACCTACTGTTAACTCATTGGCAAGTGTACTAAATCGTATCAAGTAATATAAAATGGTAAAACCAAGTATCGATTCCCAATAGACTCGTGTTACTAAACAATCATGTAATACCTTAACCAATTAAGACTAAAGATTGATTCCAATGATTAAGAGTGAAATGCAATAAAAGTAAGGGTTAAATATATTTTTAGTCCATAAACTATCAAGCGATTTTGGGTTTCATCCCTCTTCGTTTTAGTCCTCTTAATTTTGAAACTCTTATGTTTAGTCCTTAAAATGAACGGCGTTAGATTTTGGCTAACTGTAGCCATGTGTGATAGCATCTTTCCTCATGATTATGTGTCACGCTGCTCTTTTTTTTTTCTCCTCCCTTGCCTCCGTTTATTTCTCCTCCCTCACCGGGGTCTCCGCCATCGCCACCTAGTAGCGGTGGCGACGTTGGCAGCACTCCAAGTCCATCGTCTCGGAGCTCGCCTTCTCGTCATTCCAGATCGAGTCCAACCACGCCTTTGCCTCTGCCGTCGTCTTCATCTGGTATTTCGACTGGTGTGGTGGTTGGAATCGTCGTGAGGGCAGTCGCGATTCTTGTTGCGTTAAGCATTCTCTGCATATGCTGTCGAAAGAAGAAGAGAAGACGCGACGAGGAGTACTATGCTCTGTCACCGTTGCAACCGATGAAGGGACCCAAAGGTGAGTGAGCTTTTTGTTTTTGTCTTTTGACATTTGATCTAATAATTTTACTGGAAAAGCCTTTCACGTTTTTGCTACTTTTATTGGTTTTAAAGTCTTTTCGTAAATTGTGCTTGGTTTCAAAATGTTCTCAATGTTGAATTCCTTAGTCGATTCTCTTGCCGAATCTTTTTACTTATGAATGCACATTATGAACTGGATAAAACTAATAGCATGTACTTTATTACAATTTGCTTCTAGTTTTTTTCTTAGTTGTTAAGGTTTGTTTTGTTTGTTCTGATTCTTAAAAATATGAATATCTCCTTACTTTGTCTTCTAGTGATGTTCAAATGTATTAGAGTAGTATGTTCAAACTCTTTATTAAAGATTTTTTTTCTTTCATTTAGCTTCTCCAATAGCATATTTTAATATGTAGACATATTTCATTTAGAAATTGTTCTTACTCTTGAAGAAAACGATAATTACTTATTTGATGGTGTTCTGTTCATAATTTTTAGGTGATTACGATGGTCCGCTGCGTTAATGGCAACACAATGTTCCTCCTCCGCAAGATCATGTGGTTTCAATGATGCCTCCAAAGCCAACACCTCCACTGGCTCCGACTTCTGCTGCTCAACCCCCTCCACCTCCGCCTCCTTTTATCATCAGTAGTGATGGGTCTGGATCAAACTATTCAAGTGGCGAACCACTTCCTCCTCCTTCTTCGGTAATTTCATTGGGGTTCTCTAATAGCACTTTTACCTCGGACAAGGTGGATTCGGATATGTTCACAGAGGAATTCTTCTCAATGACGTTATGATGTTGGAGACTCTCGGGGAATTGTTAAAGACTCTTGGGAAGCCATCTCCGACCATTGGAAAAGACATACCTGGATCAGTGCTAAGTAGTAGGCTTTGCGCGGAGACCCTTTTCTCCTATTTTAGAGAAAATTATGCAGAAGCAGAGAGTTTGGAGAGGGAGGGTTGTTTGACTGGATTGATACGTTTCACAAAAAAAGAAAAGTGATGTGGCACACGGTTAGCCACATCAGATTAAATTTAACATCGCTCCTTTTTTAGGACTAAAAATTCAAGTTTTTAAAGGAAGAGGATGAAAATGAACAAACCTTTGAAAGAGGGACTAAACCCAAAAATGCATGATACTTCAGGGACTAAAAGCATATTTAACCCTAAAAGTAAACCTAAACTTGAATGTAAAATCTTGATCTTTTGGAACTAAAAGCAAGAATGAATGCATGATATTGATGATATGAGATGATGATGTTGTTGGGGTTAGATTTCACCTACTTTACTTTCATGCATATTAGAACTCATCTTCTTCATTGGAATATTATAATGTCACTTACGAAATTACTTAAAACCCGATCCCTCAGCGTAAAAAGCCTAGTCTTAATTATTAGACCTTAATCCCTTGAATCCCTAATAACTAATTTCGCATTAAGAAAAGAAGCTTAAGACAACCAAACGTCCTATCCTTATCCCTAGACAATATTCCCTTTGGGTGAAATCCTCCAGATCATGATTCATAAGATATTTCCCAATACTCAAAAAAATCAAACATCAAGTCATGAATGGCCAAAACAAGACAAGCATTAAGAATATGAGAAAATCACTAACATTCAATGAAAGAAGCATAAAATATTTAAAACATGTTCAAATAGATGAAAGTTTAGAGGTTACATCATCCCCAACAACAAATGAGTTTAGTTATGTATTGTCATGGAGAACCTTGGTGTACAATGGAAGAATGAATGAATGGAAACCCTAGAAAGTGAGAAGGAAAGCTCCCGCATCCCAATTTGCCTCTAAAGGGTCGAAATTAGCTTTTTTGTGCTTCAGCCGTCCAAAGATACCAACCCTAATGTGTATAAGCCCTTAAATAGATCAAAATTGGATCATGGGCCAACGTCATTGGCGCTCAATGCCCTAACTAGGGGCAAGCAGGCGCAACTGCGAAGAGACTGACCCTCAGCGCCTTGGCTGAGGGAACTCAGGCGTCCCGCGGTGTAGCTAACTGGCGCTCAGCGCCCCTAGAGGGGGCGTCCAAGCGTCCTTGCGAGAAAAGTGGCGTTTAGCTCCCCAAATGGGGGCAAGCAAACACCCTTCTAAGACTTCCAACGCTGAGGGCCCCTAAAGAGGGGGCAACCAAGCGTGGTTGTGTGACAACCAGCGCCTAGGGCCTCAAAAAAGGGCAACCAGGTGCCCCGCGCCTTCTTCAGCCTTCTTTCCTGGTGCTTTTGCTATTCCCCATGGGTTCCAACTCCTTGATACTTTTGGTCCTCTTCCAATCATACCAATAACCTACAAAATTGAGGGAATTAGTGATAAAAGTCATTAAGTATAACCTCTATCCACTTATTCACCAAAATCAACTAAAATAAGAGTTTAAGTAAGCTTCAAAGTCAAAAAGAGTTAATTTAGTATCAAAATTACATCATAGATAACGGTAAATTCAATTGTTATCACCTACACAACTTAATTTCCACTCAAAACATCTCAAATTCAGTTTAAACCAACACAAATTCAACCTAGAAAAACCTCACAGATTCAATCTTAAAATCAACACAAGTTCAACTTAAACATTATTGTTCAAACAATATAGTTGAAAATATCAATAGCTCGGTACAACTTAAAGACAACACAAATCAAAACCTAACATCACTGATCAACTTAAAACAACTCATACTAACTTAAAACAACAATGTTCAAATCCTAACAATTACAATCAAACCAAACAACACGAATCTAGTAAGAATAAAATGGTTTAAGATTGAAACAATATGTTCAAAACTTCAATAGCTCAATACCCTTATATTTCTTATTTAACCAACAATAATTCATTATTCCCTTACACTCTCCACCATATATCAGTCCATAAATTTAACGATTAAACATATATACCATTAAAACCATAATTAGCCATATATTAAATAACAAAACGATGATCTTTACCAACAAAATTCTACAAAGCAATCATATGATTATATCACTAGTGTAGTCAAGGGAAACGACATCGGTTATTTTTGTCAAAGTGGCTGCATCGGAATGATTAGCGTGGAATAACAAAGCAAGAGGGTTTTTAATACGAATATGTGCCTTTTAATTTCTACTCAATTTAAACTTACCAAGCAAATAATAAAGAGTAAGGTTGAGAGAAATTTGCACAGATGATTTTATCTTGATTCGGATCTTACCAATCCTACGTTCATTCGCTTATCTCAAAACAAGATAAACAGTTTACTACTCACAAAACAATTACAAATTACAATCACAAAGAAACAATTTGTAAAAGTTTAGAAACCACCTCTCTTGATACCACAAGAGATGAACCTGCACCTCCTTTGAGTCTTCACAAAGGATGAACACCTCCTCCGAATACTTCACGAAGGATGAACTTCCTCTTCTGAACACCTCCTTAGACACATCAAGGATGAACCAGCTATTTCCTCTATCACCATAGCAGCACTTCACCAATTCCACAGACACGAGTTTCACAAGCCAAACAAGAACACACAAGTCTCAATGATTTCTGAGTACTAGAGCACAAGGGAAGATTTGTTGTTGATGGAAAATGAGAGCCTATTTATAGACTCACGCAAATACTCTTCCGTTCTTCGTTTCCAGCCATTTAACGCTTTTAATCGATTAATACAAGTGTTAATTGATTAAAATGAGTACAACGGCTAGTTTTCAAAAGTCAGAAAACTCCAACGATCACCTTTAATCGATTATTTTAAGGATTAATCGATTAACTAATCGATTAAAATAGGTATTAATCGATTATTTCCGTGCCAATTGAGTTTTCAGCACTTGCAACGATTTAATCGATTAATACTTGATTTAATCGATTAAAACCGTGTTTTTTATTTTGAACAACAAATACAAAGTATGAAAGTACAAGAATCAAAACCTACTAGAAATCTAGGTCCTAAACATTAAACTACAATTATTACAAAAGCTTTTAATAGCAAAACAAGTCTTCAAAGGATCTTCTTGAATCTTGATATATCTTGACTTGATTTGGACATCATCAAAACTTCATCTTCATCATTTTGCTAACATTCTCCCCCTTTTTGATGATGATCAAAAACCATTTTGATTTAAAGCTTTTAGTAATAATCTAGATAGAAACACAACTTATGGAAGAAAAGTGCATTAGTGAATAAACACAAATAAGCTTTAAACATTTTCTCGCCCTTTTTTATCATAATTAAAAAGTTGTGTTTAATGTTCTCCCCCTAAGATAATACTTCCCCTTAATAAAAGCATGTATGCATATGACCTAAATATATTTCAAATTTAAAGATTCATTCGAACATACACAATAGGAGATTTTAAGCATATAATTTTAGGATAAATAACTTAAAAATCATTGTTTAAACATACATTGAACCATACAAGATAAGAATTTTAAAGCATACAAAAATATGGCTAGTTTTTCAAAATTTTGAAATTGGAACGCATTTAATCGATTAAAGCTAGGTTTAATCGATTAGCTTTAATCGATTATTTTGAAGATTAATCGATTAAAAATGCTATTTTTCGTAAAACACTTAAAAATGCGCAAAATGGATCAAAATGCAATCCTAAGATATTTCTAAAATTCCTAGATCTCTTCTAATGTTTACCCCTTTAGATATGTCTCCATTTTCGTTGTGTAATGATAATCCTCTAGGTTGTTTCCACATTTTGTTTAAATCTTCATCTTGAGGATTGTCATCATTCTTCGCTTCATTTGTTGTCTTTTACAAGTCTTCATCATTACCTGCATTGATTCAACTGACTCAAGAGGTTTTGCCTCGAGGTCAACAATTTCATCAAAGACAACATGCACAGATTCTTCTATTTCAAATGTTTTCTGATTGAAAACTATATATGTTTTATATCTTAGAAGATATCCAAAAAAAATTGTTTCAACGGCCTTGGAATAAATTTTCTTCAATTTTGTTTTAAAAGTAAATTCTTAAAAATTAACAATAGGTACCCAACTACTTGTATGGGTCCTTTGGGTTAGATTTAGAAAAAAATGAAATCATTTTAGAATCCAAACATATCTACCACTTCGAACACCATAATGCTTAATTTTAAATTTATTTGAAGTATGACCCTTTTTCATAGAATAAAAGCATGATACAATGTTATTATTCCTATAAGTTGTTCCTTTTTCTACCCACCTTCTACGAGTTCAGTAGAGTTTTCTAATTTTTTTAATCTCAACCGAGATCACTTGTTGGTTCCTCGTTCTGTTATGTTTTTTTATGCTCTTTTGCTTTATCTTTTCCTTCTCTTTGTGCCTTAAACTTCTCTCTCTTTTTTAATCTCAAGCTGTGAAATTTTATTTGATCCATGTTTTACATAAGTGGGGGCAAAATTACTTTTGACAAACTCAGATGATTGCTCTAATCTAAGAAGGGGGATATAAGAAGCAGAGAGAGAGTTCAGTTCCCTAACAGAGGTGCAATTGGAGCTCTCAAACAGGCTTCAAATATGGAGAGAACGTAGATAGTGAGGGAGATCGAGGAGCTCAGGCGCCAAAGAGACATGCTTAACCGAAGGATCGAGTTCTGCAAGCAGAAGGACTCAACTGGAATGACGGTTAGGCTCGCCGACACGTGTTGCACCTTCCACAAGTATATGGCGGAGGAGATCCAAGCGGCTGAGGTTGAAGTCTGGCGGAGATTGGATCAATGTTTACCGGGGACGCTTCAACCACTCCACTGTTGCCATCAAGATGCTCCCTTCTTTCACTCTCTTCTTTCCCAGCGAGTGATCAGAGCATACAATCAGAAGCCCCGCAGAGCAAACTAAGATGCAGAATCCTAATTGAAGAGGCGAATCCAAACCGCAAACACAATCCATTTCACTATCCACCTGTAGAGAAACAGTACCAAAAACCAAAAACGCAGATCTAGTGCCTAACCGTCACCACGTCGCCGTCGCCGCTGCGTCCTCGCTGCTCCATGAGAAAAGAGTTTCCGCCATCACAGTTGTTAAGACTCTAGCATGTGTACCGAATCGTATCAAGTAATTTAAAATGGTAAGACCAAGTATCATATCCCAAAGGACTCACGACACTAAACATTGTGTAATTGCTTAACTAATTAAGACTTAAGAAGAACAATTTTTTGGGTTTTGAATGCAAATGCAATAAAACTAAACATGAATGCAATTTGATCAATTGAGGCTAAATACAAAGATGAATGAATGATATTGAAAATATGAGATGAATATGTTATTGGGGTTTAGATTTCACCTAATCACTCTTATGCATATAAGAATTCATCTTCTTCATTAATGTCAATGTCACTTTTTAAATTACTTAAAACCCGATTCCTCAGCGAAGAAAGTCAATCCTTAATTATAGATCATAATGTGTTTCATCATCCGTAATAATTAATTCTTACGAGCAGAAGCTTAAGACAACCAGAACTATACCCTCATTCTTGAGCAATACTGCTTCTGAGAATAATTCTCCAGAATTTGAATGGTAAGATATCTTCCGATACTCATGCAAATCATACATCATGCTAATGAATGAGTTAAACAAAGTAAGCATTGAGCGAAGAAAAATTACCTTAAC
>NW_025905321.1:9073-19867 GCF_018835915.1 Vigna umbellata
AAAATGGCTAAGGTTGATAATTTCTACACTTAAATCCTACTTTTGGTTAACTAACGCTCGTCCTGTACGGTCTTATACCGTTCGGTTTTCCTTATGATACTTTAAATGGATTCTTTCATTGGAAAGAATTCGCTCGAGAACGAGCGTTCCTTTGAGTAAAATAGTGTTCGCCTCATGTCGAGCATCAGTCTTTAATAGCGTTCGACTCATGTTGAGTCGTCAGTCTTAATAGTGTTCGACCTCATGTCGAGCATCAGTCTTCAATAGCGTTCGACTCAGTCGAACGTCAGTCTTTAATAGTGTTCGACCTCATGTCGAGCATCAGTCTTCAATAGCGTTCGACCTCATGTCGAACGTCAGTCTTTAATATGTTCGACCTCATGTCGAGCATCAGTCTTCAATAGCGTTCGACCTCATGTCGAACGTCAGTCTTTAATAGTGTTCGACCTCATGTCGACGCATCAGTCTTTAATAGAGTCGACCTCATGGTCGAGCGTCAGTTTTAATAGTGTTCGACCCATGTCGAGCATCAGTCTTCATAGCGTTCGACCTCATGTCGAACGTCATCTTTAATAGTGTTCGACCTCATGTCGACATCAGTCTTCAATAGCGTCGACCTCAGTCGAACGTCAGTCTTAATAGTGTTCGACCCCTCATGTCGAGCATCAGTCTTTAATAGCGTTCGACCTCATGTCGAGCGTCAGTCTTTTAATAGCGTTCGACCTCATGTCGAGCGTCAGTCTTAAATAGCGTTCGTCCTGATCTCAATTAGCGTTCGTCCATACAGAATTAACGTTCGTCTTTTTATGGAAGGGTAACAAAGAATGAAAATGTGATATTGAGAGAATTATAAAGTGAACGAACCCTATATGAGGTGAAATTATGATATTGCGATATTTGAACGAGCGTTCCAAGGAGGAATACTCTTGGTTGGAAATTGATATTGTAAAGTTGACTGTGGATAGTTTAGACTCGCTGTCCATCCTGATGTTCCGTGGATACGCCTCTTCAAGTAGAAGGGGGTACTCATGTGTGGAACGGCAGGGGGTCCTTAGTCCATAATTAACATGGGCGAGTAGAACGACTTACCTCGAGTGGCAGCTGTTTAATGTTACCCAGTTACTACATCACTCGGTGCAAGGACGCTTGAAAACTAAACAGATTCATACAGTCCGGACGGTCTGTCTAGAATATTATATTTTGTTTTGGTTGAAGTTATATGCATAGTATTGATTGTGTGATGATTTGAATATAATGTTGAAGTAGAATTTAAAATACGTAAGCTTACCCTTGCCATTTCCATTGTGTTGTCTACTGTCATGTATACTCCGTCTTGTCAAAATGAATGATCATCCGTTGTGATGTGAGCAGATGGTGGAGCGCTCCTTGAAACACTGCTGGGAAGAAGAAAATTTGGAGGGACAAGACCCCTGGTGGATGTTGAAGTCAAAGCCGAGCCCTAGAGCGCTCGCCAGTATAGTATAGTTTATTATGTGTTTTATGTAACGTTCGGTTTGTAATCCTGTAAAAACGTTCGTCCTTAAACTCTTTATATTATGACGTCCGTCATTTCTGTATGTTTTTTGTACGTTCGACACCGTTAGTGCTCGTTCGGTCTGTAAGACTGCCTGTTTATTATCTTAATGTAATTAATCTTGATTATGGTAATTACATATTTTGGGATGTTACATTAGTGGTATCAGAGCAGTTTTGTCTTAAGGACGCTGTGTATGAGCGCATTACGTTTTACTGTGTGCTTATCGTGTGTTAATAAGTTAATGTTTTAACTGTTAGACCACTCTAAACGTTCGTTTCTTCTGGTACAGAAAACGATGGCCCCTAGACTCCCTCCTCCACCCAACCTAACGAACCTGATGCGTCCAACCACGCCAGTTGTTGGAGACAGGATAACCGTTTACAACAGCAGAATACGAACCCTAATGGAACAAAACGCACCCTGATGCCAGCAAAACCAAGCTGCCATGCAAAGTCTGGAAGCTTCCGTGCTAGCTCGGAAACAACCCAGCGACAGCTGATGGAGATTTTAGCATCAACCAGGCACACTGCGGGAGGCGTCTTCTTCCAACGCTGCCCCGCCTACTGCTGAGTGGACCCTGGAGAGTTTCCTCCAAACACCACCCGGATAAATTCAGTGGGAAATGCCTTCCTGATGAGGCAGACCAGTGGTTGAGAGATATGGAGCGTATTATGATGCTAAGAGGTGTCCGGATGAAGAGCCGCTTGGCTTTTACAGAGTATTTGTTGAATGAGAAGCAAGTCACTGGTGGGACGAGTATGAAGGCCATCTAACGGAACGCTCGGAATCCAGTAACCTGGGCGGTTTCAGAGGCAAGTTTTATGAAGAGTATTTCCCGGACAGCGTACGTTACGCTAAGGAAGTTGAGTTCCTTCATTGGCACAAGGAACAAGTCTGTGTCGGAGTATACCAACACCTTTAAAAACACCTACTGAGGTTCAAACGATGGCTACTAACGAGGAGTGGCAGTGCAGGAAGTTTGAGAATGGGTTGGAGAAGTGATCTGAAAGTCTTGATCTCAACTTGTGTATTCGGTCTTTCTGCCATGTCGAGCGAGCCAAGGTTTTGGAGAAGAATATGGCAGAGGGCAGAACGGTTGAAGAGGCAGCAAACAGTGAGTAGGGGACCAATGGTGTCCAGGGGAGGTGCGTACAGAGGAGACCTCCTTACGCTCGTCAAATCAGTCTTCTCAGACGAGGATCACAAGCAGTAGTCCCTGTCGGACAGTCTGGGCAGGGAGGGTTGTTTGTTTTCGGTGTGGAGGACCACATTATAGGTCTTCATGCCCTCAGTTGGTGGGAGTAAAGCATGCACTCAGTTGTGGAAGAAACGGGCACCTGGATCACGAGTGCAATATGAAGTGGGCGTGCTGTGATGAGGCCACCTAATGCTGGAAGAAATCAGCCAAGAGGAGGACGAGCCAAGAGTGGGCGAGTGTATGCTATAAACGAGCGCTGAAGCAGCGAGTTCAGGTAACCTTATTGTTGGTGAATGCATGCTGTTTGGTAGACCCTGCTGTGCTTTGTTTGATTCGGGGGCAAACGCACATCCTTCATCTCGAAGGGTGTGTTGAAAAGCTGGGATTAGAAGTGAGCGAGATGCAGTTTGATCTGGTGGTGTCGACCCCAGCAGCTGGTGAGGTTAGGACGTCCATATGTGCGTCAAGTGTCCTATAGAAGTGGATGGGTTGTAGGTTTAAAGTTAGCCTCATCTGCTTACTCTTCAAGGTTTGGAGGTTATCTTGGAATGGATTGGTTGGCTGCCAATCGTATGTCTTCTTGATTGTGGAGCGAAAGAGTTGATCTTCCCTGGTTGTAGATGAAGAAGTTCTTTAGTGACGCTCGGTCAGCTGAAAGAAAGACATTATGGAAGGCGCCTGTTTCTTGGTTATGACTCACGAGGATCAGGAATCCAGAGGAAGGGTAGAAGAACGATCGTCCACTAGAAACGGTTAATGGACGATCAGTTGGGACGAGTTTGCGGACGTTTTTCGGAAGAGATCCCTGGACTTCCCCCTCAGCGTGAAGTGGAGTTTACAATTGATTTGGTGGACTACAGCCGCTCCCATCTCGGTTCACCATATAGGATGTCGCCTGCGGAGTTATCTGAACTAAAGGAAGCAGATTGAGGAGTGATAGAGAAGAAATTATTTAGGCCGAGCGTATTCACCCTGGGGAGCGCCCGTGCTGTAGTAGGAAGAAGGATGGCCAGCTCTCGGTTGTGTATTGACTACAGGCAATTAAATAAGCTGACCATCAAAACAAGTACCCTTTGGAGGATAGATGACTTGCTAGATCAACTACATGGGCTGCAGTATTCTCGAAGATTGATTTGAGATCGGATACATCAAATTAGGGTTAAAGAAGATGACATCCAGAAGACAGCATTCAGGTCGCGATATGGGCATATGAATATGTGTGATGCCTTTTGGAGTAACGACGCTCCAGCCGTGTTCATGGAGTACATGAACCGCATATTCAGGCCTTATTTGGATAAGTTTGTGGTCGTTTTCATAGATGATATCCTCATCTATCACAAGACTGAAGAAGAGCATGAAGAGAACCTTAGATCGTACTTGGAGTGTTGCGGGAGAAAGATTATATGCCAAGTTGTCTAAGTGTGAATTACTGGATGAAGGAGATCCAGTTTTTGGGTCCTCAGTGGTGTCGGCTGGAGGCATCTCGGGGATCCAGCGAAAGTGCGAGCGGTATGGATTGGGAGAGTCCGCGTTCGGTCACGGAGGTACGTAGTTTTGTTGGACTGGCGGGCTACTACAGACGTTTCATTGAAGGTTTTGCTAAGATAGTAGCGCCGCTAACCCAATTGACCCGTAAAGATCAGCCGTTCGCTTGGACTGATCGTTGTGAATCAGTTTTCAAGAGCTGAAGATCAAGCTGACGCGCCCCAGTGCTGGTTATTCCGGAACGTCTAAACCGTTTGAAGTTTATGCGACGCTTCTCATCAAGGTCTGGGTGTGTTTTGATGCAAGAGAGGCGAGCGGTAGCGTATGCGTCTCGGCAGTTGAGGATTCACGGAGGATTATCCAACGCACGACTGGAGTTGGCAGCGGTCGTTTTTGCACTGAAGATCTGAGGCATTTCTTGTATGGTCCACGTCAAGTTTCAGTGATCACAAGAGTCTCAAGTACCTCTTTGATCAGAAGGAGTTGAATATGAGGCAGAGGAGGTGGCTTGGTTCTTGAAGGATTATGATTTCGAGCTGCTCTACAATCCAGGAAAAGCGAACGTGGTAGCGGACGTCTGAGCAGAAAAGTGGTGCATATGTCGTCTATGATGGTGCGCGAGTTGAGCTTGGTGGAGAGTTTCAGAGATCTAAGGTTACAGTTGAGTTTGAACCGACAGCATCAAGTGCTGTAACCTTAGAATATCTAGCAATGTGTTCGACCAAATCAGAATGAAGCAGCGTGAGGATGAAAGATCTGGTGAAGATACTAGAACGCGCTCGTTTCAAAGAAAGATAAGGAATTCAAACACAGGAACGGACGGCATGCTGCGTTACAAGGGTAGGACGTGCATTCCTAATGATGGCGGAACTTGAAGAGGATCATTCTGGAGGAAGGCCATCACAGTCGTCTAGTATACACCCCTGGCATGAACAAGATGTTATCAAGACCTCCGGAAATCGTTTTGGTGGCCTGGAATGAAGGGTGATGTCGCTCGTTTTGTGGATCATGTCTAACTTTGTCAACGAGCGAAGGCAGAAATATCAAAAGACCTGGCGGATTGCTTCAACAATTAGAGATTCCCCGAATGGAAGTGGATAGCATATCCATGGATTTCGTGACTCATCTACCACGCACGGTCAGGAATCATGATTCATCTGGGTGATCGTGGATAGGCTAACCAAGAGCGCCCACTTCCTAGCTGTCAACTTAAAGATGTCGTTAACCAACTTAGCTAAGTTGTATATCCAGGAGATCGTTCGTCTGCATGGGGTACCTCGAGCATAATTTCAGATCGTGATACAAGGTACTTCACGGTTTTTGGCCAGTCACTTCAAAGCGAGCTTGGTAGTAGATTACAAATGAGTTCAGCCTACCACCGACGGACCGGCCAGTTGAACGAACCATCCAGACGCTAGAAAGATTTACTGAGGACGTGACGCCCTAGATCACTTAGGCGCATGGGATGAGGTTCTGGCCGCTAGTGGAGTTCACGTATAACAACAGTTTCCAGGCGAGCATTGGAATGGCACCGTTTGAAGCCACTCTATGGGAGGAAATGCCGAACGCCACTTTGTTGGTTCAAGAGGAGAACGTACTAACTGGACCTGAGACTCATCAGCAAACGCGAGAAAAGTCAAGCAAATTCAGGAGAGATTGAAGACGTCTTTATGCGCAGAAGTCGTACGCTGATAAAGGAGAAGACCGTGGAGTTCGCGCACCGTTCGGAGCATGTTTCCTCGACTCAATCCAGTCACTGGTGTGGGGACCGAGCGTTCGTCCAAAGAAGTTATTCCCCCAAGTTCATTGGACCCTACCAGATATTGGAGGAAGACCGGACCAGTGGCGTATGAGCTTGCGTTGCCCCCCCTATCCAACCTTCACCTCCGTTTCCACGTCTCTCAACTTCGGAAGATATATACCAATCGTCACACGTAGCTGAGTTAGAAGACATTCGCTACGTCCAGATCGAACGTTAGAATTAGCAATCCAGCTTCGTGTAGAAGAAGCGCACCAGTACTACCAAGGGCAAGGAAGTTCGCTTGGGTGAAGATGTGTGGGGACGCGTAAGCACGGGTGATTCAACGTGGAAGTTGCGAGAGCGCCATAAGACTTGTATCCTATCATGTTCTTGGTAAGTCTCCTAATTTTCGAGGTCGAAAATTTTTGTAGATAGGTGGAATGTGGAGATCCCGGAAAATTTTAAAAACGTAATTAGATGTCAATCAGTATTACGATACTGCTGATTCACCTAGTAGCTTCCATCAATGAGCCGCGACACACGTCCAGTGCATTAATTGCGCACTAAGCTGCTGCATGCAGCACACGACACTTGTCACGTTAGAAGCTTCCAATTCAGAGTTTGGTATGCAGGTGTCAGCGAGGGAGACGTTCGTTCAAACGAACGTGAGTTAAGCAAAAAGAGTTTTCGAAAAACCCTCCACTCACCTGTATCACTCATCTCCTTCCTCTGAATCAGATTTTCCATTTTCTACTGATCTCTCTCTAGACCAGTAACCTTCTCTCTTCACGAAACTCATCTTCTTTCTTCTCCTTCACTTTCCAGAACCGTAGAGTGTTCGTCCATTGAGACCTTTCATTTGGACCGAACAGAACTTGATCGGAACTGGTAAGTTTTCTGTCTTAAGCTTCGTCTTTTCTGGTCTCATGCGAACCCTAGTTGGTTGCATGAATGGGTTCTAGGTCTGAGTTTTGGTTGATTGTTTTGGTGTCTTAGTTTTACGTGGGAACTGTGTAACGAAACTGAGGTAGAAGTGGTTAGAGGAAACCCTAGAATCGGCTTTTGAAGATCACTGCTATCCAGGTAAGGAAGCTTACATATATTTAAATTTATACGTGTATGATGTATGAAAGCATGATTGGGTTGTCTGTATGAAATCTTGATGCTGTTTTCTGATCTGCATGAACGAGCCTGTTGTGCTGTTATGAATGTACTGATATGATTTTTCTGGATTGTTGAGCTGCATGCATGGTTGGAATCGTATAGGATGAATACTATAATGTTGAATTATTAAGATGTTGATTTATTGATATGAAGTTAACTGGAAGTGAGAGTGTAAAGTTCATAAATCTGAGATTCATTTGAAGTATAAGTTAGTTAAATGTTGACAATCTGAAAAAAAAATGGCTAAGGTTGATAATTTAACTTAATCCTACTTTTGTTAACAACGCTCGTCACTGTACATATATATATATATATATATATATATATATATATATATATATATATATATATATATATTAAAATATGATGTTCCTATTTTCGTCAGGTGTATTCGATTTGGTCCTAGTTTTTTTTTATTCAATGTTATCCTAAATAATGTAATTTATGTTCAATTTAGTCATTTTTGCAAACGTCATTTAAATCGTTAATGGCAAATAGTCCAGGTGTGTAAAAGAGTAATGAGATGGAATTTAAGTGCAGACGTGGATTCCCTTCAGACACAGTGAGGTGGATTTAAAAAGAAATGTCCTTTATTTAATGAAACCCAATTTTTGATGAGGGTGGATTCTGAAATTAGGGTTTCATTACTTTACTTCAGTGAAAGTCATAGTGAGGTTCGAAGTTTCGAGGTTAACCAATCTTCTTCCCAATCTTGGTGGTTGATGAGTCATGTCTGCTTTCCAATCTTCTTCTTCTTGTTGCAATAGCTTCAGCCACTGAAGTTGTCATTCCTCACATGGTGGTGGTTCAATGGGGTAGGGACAATTCCCATTTGCAATTGTGGTGAGATGGCAGTAGTAAAAATGGCTAGAACTTCAAAGAATTTTGGAAGATATTTTTGGGGATGTTGTAACTACAAGGTTATGTGAATAAAAGCATTTCTGATTAAAATGTATTTTCTTTATGTGTTGGTAATTAACATTGTGTTTGATGAATAACAGAGTGGACTTGCTAATGTGATGTGTTGTAACTATTTCAAGTGGTGCAATGAAGAAAATGTTGATGAAAGGATGTTATCATTGCTAGGCAAAGGAGGAAGATTTGTGATATGGAGAACACAATGAAAGCTTTGAAGAGAAGGATCCAATTATTAGAAGCAGTGGTGTGTGTTCTTAGTGTACTGATCATAGTTATGTTGTGTGTTTTTAGGTTGATGTGTTGTAAGTGTGTTTTTAGGTGGTTCTAATCTGGTTTACTTTAGTGTTTTGAAGGTTGAGGTTGTTAGGTGGCCCCATTGTTAAGGTTGGGCGATTGTCTTTTGTAATAAATGAATGAATGAAATGTGTATTAGTGTTGAATTGTTCAAATTAGTCCTCATTTTAGTTAATTATGTGTGAATGTGTTCCACATGATGATGAGTGATGATGATGAGTGATGTGTGCATAAAATGGAAGTGGTCAAAATCAATATCAAAACATGGGTACATGAAAACATTAAAACAATATCTTTTCATAATCAGAAGTTAGTTCATGGGTACATCAAAAAATCAAGTTACTATATAGCACATCATAACAGATCCATTGCTAAGTATATCAAAACATTATAAAGCACATCAGGTCTTAATTAGTAAATTATTTCAAAACAGATCCAGTGCCAAATTTTTAACATTATAAAATAGAAGGTCCCTTAATTGGTAACTTGTCCCTTCTGATTGGCTGAGTTGGTTGTTCTGTAGATTCCTGTGTTGGTTGGGGTGGTCCATCACATGGTTGTGTCATTTCTTGAGTTGGTGGTTGGGGTGCTGCTTCAGATGGCTGTGGTAGGTCTAGTTGATCTTGAGGACGTAAGGGGCATTAATTTCTGTTATGCCCAACAATACGACAAATGTTGCATTTTTTGCGGTGGCCACCTTTGGTCATTTGGGTTTCATCCCTCCTTAGCTCCCAACTCTCGCACCTTCTCTTTTTCTTTGGTCTGCCAAGTAATTTTCTCTTAAATGGTGGGAGGACGCCTGGGAAGGCTGTTCTTTCCCATAAAAGGTGCTCATTCACTGGAAATATGATGGAGGCATATGTTTCATCATACGTGGACCTTCTGAACCAAATGGGAACATACTCTTCTAGATCTAAATTTAAGAATCTCATTGCTACAATTGCATGGCAGCAAGGGATGCCACTAATGACCCATTTCCTGCAGGTACACTCTTGACTGTCCAGGTTGACTGCAAACTTGTTTGTCATCACTGCAAAATGCCTAACTTCAAACATTTTTTCTCCAGACCAACTGCCATGAAGTAATACATGATTAAAAGTTAACTATGAAGTAATGAATATCAACAATTTTATCACAAACCAACTGACATGAATTAATTATGGGAAAGGAAATGCTTACATAGGGATCTAATTTTTGAATAAATTTGATTCTTTTGTAAGTCTCTTTCTAATCTTAGGGTAGATGTGAAAGTCCATATTACACATCTTGATTCTGTTGGTTGTCCATTTTTTCATGAGGTAAACTCTAATTTCCTCTAGTATGGTTATAATGGGCTTTCCTCTAGCATCAACAATAACACTATTAAAAGCTTCACTCATGTTATTTACTAGTGTATCACATATTGTTCGACCTGTAAATCTAGATCTAGACCAATACCTGTTACAAAGAATAAGAAATTGTTAGGAAACTAAAAGTATATAACAGGAGGAACGATAGAGAGTTAAGGTAGGACTCATACCTTGGGGGAATAACGATTAGGTATTTGTAAGCCTCTACATTGACATCCTTTATATTTAACATTTCTCTTTCCCAAGCTTGGGGGTATGTACTAGTAGCAGCCTTCCACATCAGATTCTTCAAGGTGTGCTCTCTGATCTTTTTTCTGAAATTTGCATATAAGTGTCGCATGCAAAATCTGTGCTCTGCCTCAGGTAAAAGTTCAGACATAGCTGGCAACAAACCCTGTGAAAAGGGACCAAATTGAACATTTTTAACAGAAATGGGGACCAAAAATTATATTAGTAATATTAGAAACCAATTCAGAGAGATATAATAAATAGATATACCTTTTGTTGGTCAGACATAAAAGTGCATGAATTACATACTTCAGTGCCCCTAAGGTCTTCTATCAACAACTCCAAAAACCATGTCCAAGTTTCTTTATTCTCTACTTCCACAATTCTATATGCCAGAGGTAACATCTGCTCATTAGGATCTCTACCAACAACGGTTAATAACTCCCCCTTGTACTTTCCTTTCAGAAAACATCCATCCAAACCAATAAAGGGCCTACAAGAGACGAAGTTATTCTTGCAAGCTTTCAAACAAACATAGAACCTCTGAAATGTGGTCTGACCATTTTCACTATCCACTTTAACTTTGACTGTTGATCCAGAGTTACATCTCAATAATTCATGTGCATAGTCATATATTCTTGTGAACTGATTTTTAAATGAACCTTCAACTTTGCATGATGTTATTAATTTTGCCCTACGAGCTTTAGATATTGTGACATTTGTATTCCATTTCCTCAAAGCTTTTGATCGTATTTCATTTATCTTCAAATTCGAATTTTCATGTAGTGTCACAGAATGGGCTTAGGTTGCCTGATGAACCAATATTTTCCTCACTTCACTTAGTTTATTGTGCTAGAATTAATCGGGGAATTGTGCTTAA
>NW_025905322.1:0-68296 GCF_018835915.1 Vigna umbellata
AGGAATGATGTAGATGTGGTAGGCACTAATATCGGCTATCAGTTAGGCCGGGCTTTTAACGTCCTCAAGCCCGTTGGGTGGAGGCCACAAAAGCCGTTGTGGAGTAGTCCAGACCAAGTATGCCTCTTAATGCCCCCAGGCACCCCCCTTAAGGAGGGGGAGGAGAATCCCCTTCGGTACAAGTTCATTCTCCCATGATAAAAAATAACGGGGACTTTTTGGCTTCGCCCGGGACCTACCATCGCCCATTATCCTGGAGGGTTCAGATTTCCCGGATTCCTGCGCGCCAATATTGTCCTCCGCCGGATACAAAAGAAAGGCATTCTACAGAAGGCTTTGTAGTAGACCTGCCGTACGATAAAGGTCAGCTGCCCCTTTCCTTTCCCTAAGGAGTTTGGATAGTACGTCCGCCCTCGTTGTTTTTGCGTCCTGGGAATATGCTGTATATCCACGTTGTCGAACGCCCCCGTGGTGAGAGCGGTCGCTTTTCTGAAGTATTCGAAAGGCGTTCTTCCCTGACTTGAAGTTGCCATTCATTTGGGGCCCAACACCAGCTCAGAATCTGTGCGAATGGGTATCCTCCTCGCCCCATATCTTTTGCCAGTTCGAGGCCGGCTACACGGGCCTCGGACTCGGCCCTGATGTTGGATACTTTGGAATGGGAAGTATCAAAGAATGCTCCAGAGGAAAAAAACAATTTGGACCTTCAAGTACGATGACGGCACCGTTACCGAGGCGGCCGGAAGCTCCATCTACATACAAGTTCCAGACGTCGTGCAGGAAGACGAGGTATTCGGGCGCGAAAAATCCGCAGTTGTTGGCCTTTAACCGATCCTCTTGGTTCATAGCGCAAGCCGAACTCTGAGAGCTCTACCGCCCAGGCCACCATCCGTCCGGCTATGTCTGGCTTCCGGAGGATTTTGGAGATTGGGAAGTCCGTCCGGACTATGACTTGGTAACTTTGGAAATAAGGACGAAGTCTTCGAGAGGCATGTAACAAGGCCAAGGCCACCTTTTCTACCCGCTGGTACCGGGTCTCCGTCCAAGAGCGTGCCGGGCTAACGAAGTAAATAGCCTCGCCTGAGGCCGTTATGCATCAACACGGAGCTGACAGCCAGTTCAGACACTCCCAAGAAGATGTGCAAATTCCCACGGACGGTCGGTCATGAACGGGGGTTTGCTAAGGAGGATTCTTGAGTGTCCTGGAATGCTCGCTCGCTTCGTCGTCCCATGAATGGCCGGGTCCCCTTCTTTAATTAAGCAGGACCGGCCTCATCGCTCTCCCCCCCCAACTGGGATGCACGAGATAAAGCAGTGAGTGCGTACCAACCAGTCTCTGCACTCCTTAAGGGTAGGCCGGACTCTGCATTTGCAATACCGCGTCGCATTTGTCCGGGTTAGCCTCGATCCCCCTGGATGTCAGCATGAAACCCAAGAACTTTCGGGCTGCTACCCCGAACGTACACTTTGCGGGATTTAAGCGCATGCCAAATTTCCTAACTTGGTGAAAAACTTCCTCAAGATCCTTGAGTTCCCCTCTGTCTGGCTGCCTGGGCCACCATGTCATCTAAGTATACGTCCAGCACCGGCCTATCTGGCCCCCTGGAAGATTCTGTCCATTAGCGCTGATAGGTGGCCCCTGCATCTTCAGCGACGGATTAGACCTCGGAGCAGATAGCCTTCTCAGTAATGAAAGCTTGTCTTTTTCAATGTCCGGCCGTACAGGGTATTGATTTGACCCGGAATATGGTCTAGGAAGCTCAAATACCGGTTGCCGGAAGGCGTCCACCCAATGCTCAATACTGTGGCAAGGTGGTGGGATCCTTCGGGCAGGCTTATGCAGATCTGTGTAATCAGTACCATACGGCCCATCCCGTTGGCATTCTCACCATGACCACGTTAGCTAGCCACGTGTGTAATGACTCTGCCGGACGAAAACGGCTTTGCTCAGCTTGTACACCTCTTCTTGCACAGGCCTTACGTTCTCCTACGCCCAGTCGTCGGCTTCTTCTGGGCCACTGGTCGAGTCGAGGCGGTTCTTGGAAAAGCAGAGAGCTTATGGCCTCATTACGGCGGGATGGATGCCGGGCATATCCGCTGCCAGTCATTGCAAAATAGATCACGGTTTTTTCCACAGGAGTGCCCTAAAGGATCCCTTCCGTCTCAGGGTTTCGCTCCATGGCGATGAGGGTGGTCTGGGGAGGGTTCCTTCCTATCAAGATAGGTTGGGTTTCCCCAATAGGTTCCAAGCGGTCTTCGGTATTCGTCCTCGGGTCGAGGTCTGCCATGGCCACCTCAGAGCCGGCCGCCCGTTTTTCATTGGACGGACGGCAATCTCCACCCCGCCGCGTTAGGCATTCTCGGCGTCTTCTGGTCCGCCCGGACGTACGATAGTACCCTCATAGGAGGGGGGGTACTTCATGGCGAAGGTGGGGGGGGTGAGACGATCGCTCCAAAGGGCGTTTTTTAAAACACGGCCTCGAGCAGTACATTGGTACGACGGTGTTGGGCCTCCACCACAAATACCGGACCCTATCTCCTCGCTAGATCGTCCGGGTTCCCAGCTCGTTGCGTAATTCCACAACCCCATCGTGTCAACCTCTCTCCGGCGCAAATCCCACTATCGTCCATCGTAGGGGCGAATCAGATCTTCCGAGACTATCCATCTGCAGGAAAGATTTCCGTAGAGGAGTGATGTTGACCGAGCTTCTGATCAACCAGGCTTTACTTATCCCGGTAAAACGTGACTATTTATGCCGTATGCCATTGGGTCCCGTTTGGTCGGGATTCGGGGGGCGTGGAAAATAAGTTTCATCCAGAGGAGGTGACTGGCCGGCAGGTGGAACTGGCGCGGGCTTATCAACCACATGGACGGAATGGAGGGCCCGAATATGGCGTTTACGGGCGGAGGAAGATGATACTCCCCCCGACGAATCCTCCCGGAAATGGTGTTTGATATGCCCTCTCAAGGGGCGCTCCCTGCTACGGCTTCTGCTTGGTCGCCTTTCCGAGCGTGGTCGCTCTGCCTCGTGCTCTTGGTAGGTTCCTTTCGGTAGGACGGCATCTGAGAGGTCGTTCGGTTTGTAATGGCGGACGCTCATAGCGGACGTATTCTTTGAGATTCCCGCCGGATGAGTCCTCTATTTTGTCCTTGAGGTCAGCACTCTTCGGTGCGTGGACCCTGTTCTTGTGGTAGGAGCAGTGTTTGCTCCGGTCGAGCGGTCTTCGAAGGTTGGGAGGTCCTCATGCTCCACATTAGTTCTGCACTTAGGGCCTCTCGGAGAATTTCTCCCTTGAGGCGTTCAAGGGCGATTATGTATTGTTGGGAAGCGGGAGGTTCCTTTTTCATGCTACGGGGCCTAGGGCGAAACGTGTTTGCCGGTTAGGATGTGGCGTGATTATTACCGTCGTCAACTCTCCTCTGGCTCTTGAGTTCTTTTTTTATAGGGAGAGCTTCATCTCTCACCCCTAGATTTCATCAGCTGCTCTTTCCCTAATTCCTCATTGTTGGGTTGCTCGCCTGCAGGACACATCTTTGAAACGGCCCACGGGCTTAAGAGCCGGGCAGGAGTAGTGAAGGGGAGCTCCGGAGTCGGGCTTTTCCACTCGACGGACGGTATTCTGATACATGTCCATATGAACTCGCAAGGTCTCGTCCTTCTCCTGCTTGAGGGTCATTAATTCGAATACGGTCAGATCTGATGCTGCTGGCCGCAAATTGTTTGATGAACAGCTGTTCATTCAATCCGGCACAATTTTCTATGAATAGGGGGGAGGGTGTTGAACCATTCCAGTGCCTCATCTTCCAAGAGAGCGAGAATGCTCGGCACCAAAATGGCGTCATGCCTGTTCGGAACGCCAATCGCATTTGAGAAGTCTGGTGTGGGCGCGGGGTCGCTGTTCCGTTATACATTTGAACTGCGGAGCGATGAGAATGCTCCGAGATTGGACATTACTTATGTTCGGGTAAAGGGAGCATGGCGTGGATATGAAGGTCCCGATACACGCCCTGCCCAGCGGCTTTCCGTCCGATTAGGGGGCGGGGGTTGTGTGTGTTGGGGGGAGGGTTGGGATGACCGTCTAGGGGGGAGGCTGGTGGTCGCGTGAGATGGGGTAGGCTTGATTCCGCTGCCTCTCCGATCCGGATGGCCGCCAAGCTAATCGCTCCGGTTACCCGGGGGCTGGGCGCTTCTCCTCACCACCCTTTCCTTTGACTTCTTCTTGTGGTATTCCCCGTTCATGCCGCCCGATCTCCAGAGCTACCGGGGTTCGCAGTGGGCCTTCACGGCCCGCACCTCTTCTTCTAATGACTGTTGCTGCATCTCTGTCCATTTTTTTTGGTCTGTAGGCGCGCGCATCATCTCAGCGGGATCGCAAGCAAGCTTTATTCTCGTGGTCACCATGGTTGTTTTTAATATCAACACCGGCCCACGGGGGGGCCGACAAGTTTCGGATGTGTAGGGATTGCAGTTCCAAAACCTCCACGACCTCCCTGTCACATTGTCCCGGTGGCTGATCTTCTTGTCCTGATTCTCGATTCTTCTCTCAATCCTGAGGGGTGGAGACTGCAAAGATTCTCCTATGCCAAAGTAAGTTTACTGAGCAATGGTTTTCTCTCTCTAGAATAGCAATAAAATGTGCATTCAATGAACCTATCTACCACTCACCGTGGACCTTGGATTTTGTATTTAGAGTTTTCGCTATGGGCTTAGGGGATTATGTGACAAGTTAATCACGGCCCAAAAACGGCCCAATAGCTCTGAATTCTACTTACCTTTTAAAAAACCAGGCTGCTTTCCTATAAGTCCATGTGATTAGTGTTTTCGGCGGGAGTGGACGTCCGCACCATGTGAAATGGGCGTCTGCTCGCGCGCACGGAGATCCGCCCATGACGAGATCCGCCCGGTGGGATCTTTGGTCCGGCGTTCGGTTTGCCGGCCGTGTCCGCGAAGATCCGTCCAGTGGGTCCGCCCAGGGGGAATCTTTGGTCCGGCGTCCGGATTGCCGGCCGTGTCACGCGAAGATCCGTACTATGTGTATGGGTGTCCGCCTCGTCCAGCATGGAGATCCGACCAATTAGTTTGTGCGTCCGTACACATGGATCCGTCCGTTACGGAGGTCCGGCCTGCAGTACCATTGTGATTCGTCTGCCAACTCCATAGATTTCTCATTTAAATATATGTTTTATTATTGGTAATTCCCTTTCCATTGTTTATTTATTTAACTTTTTCAATAACTTTTACGTTTCAAATTCATTTTATTATTATTTATTTTATTTCAGTTTTATTTATTATCAATTAGTATTTTCTTATACTTTATTAGCAATTTGATTTTGTAATAATCTCTTTAACGTATTTAATAATGAGGATTAATGTATTGTTATTGAAGGTGACTAGTGTTTAAGAAAATAAATATACATAAAGTGTGTTAGGATAATTATAGTTATGATGAATATGAAAGCATGATGCAACTTTAGGTATAACTGGAGGGACCTATTTATGCATGCCTCGTAAAATTCTTTTCCCACTTTTGAATGGGATTGTACCAACCAACTCTCTTGAAATTATAGTGGCTTTGTACCTTTTTTTTATACTATTTAGGTTTAATTCCTTAAAAGTTCTAACCTGGGATTTGCGTCTTTCATTTCATAAAGGATATCATCGTAGACTTCTATACCTTCTAAAAATAAGAGAAATTAGTTTACAATTTAAAAAAAAAACTAATTTTAATTTTCAGTAAATTTATATTTAATCCTTAATAATATTACACTGAAATGTTAGTTTCAATAATTGTATCGTATCAAAAGTATATATAGTTTAATAATTGTGTATATATAGATTAATAACTTATCGAAAGTATATATAGTAAAATTGTTGTTTCTGATCCTAGAATTAAATAAGTTTTGGGGCACGTGAGACAGGAAGTGTTATGGATCATTTGCTCAAAGCAAAAATATATTAAATATTATTGTTGTCGTTGGCACTGAACCTGTTACAATTCATATTCATACTAAAATAATATGAAATTCGGATAAAGATATGAATCGTATGGCGTGAGTGGAAAAGAAGGGAGAGAAAGATACAATATACATATATTGGAAGAATAATAATTATCAATCTTTTATTTTTTACCAACTTTGGATAACAATATGGCATTAAAGTTTTTAATAAAAGCATCAACTATTAGGTCAATAATTAAAAAAATTGCGCAAGGCCTTTTAAACTAACTAATATTTTATCGGAAATAGAGTTACATGAAAACAATTTTGGGAAATGAAATCATTTCAATGAACTGTGAAGTCCTTCTGGATAAGGCCTAGTATAAAAATCCACCGACACGAGACTATGTGTTCGAGTTAATAATGTATAGTAAGATAATAATAATAATATAATAATAATAATAATAAAATGTTAAATATGTTTTTAATATTTAAGACATAAAATTGAAATTTGTTTGTCTTAAATTTAAAAAATAAATACATGTAGTTTTTCTAATTCAAGTGCGTGATATTTTTTAAGTTTGAGTAACAGCACTAGCTTATTCTTTCCTTGGTAGTATAAAATAATTTTAACTTCAAAAATAATATCTTATCCTAGATAGTTTGGTTAAATGCTAATGTTTTCTTCATTAATTTGAAATTTATATTTTCCTTTTTATTTTTAATTTTTCTTCTTTCACGGGAATAATTTCCATTTTTTTTCTCTCTTTTTCAAACTTATTTCAAATTCAAATATATTTTTTTCATATATTAATGTCGACCTAATTGACGCTTACTTTGACTCATATTAGTGTCATGCAATGGTCGACGCTATTATGATGCCAAAATGACATTACGCTTTAACATTTTTGTAGTGTTCTTCTAATAAATACTCTAATGGCAATTTCTAGTAAAGATCATCTAAGAAAAATTGTTTAGTGTAGTGGATGTCTTTTATATTCTAAAGTGTCAATGTTTATTCATTATTGTTATTATAGGTTGTTTTATTAATTAATTGAACCTTTTAATACTTTGTTATGTAGTTAATTATGGTTGTGGCTACTTTATATATACGTAAGTCTCACTAACTTAGAGGACTCTAGATTAAAACATGTATGTTTCGTTGTTGATCATGCTGTGATTTTCTCTTTATTATTTGAGTGTGTATTATAATTTTACAATTATTGTGTCAGTTCTTACATGTTCTTATCAGGAAAGTTTATAGACAATCACCTTCATCATTCATATAGTCACTATTGCAAAAATAACTTTCTATGACGAGTTATTATGTCACTGATAATCTACCCAACATAAAAAGTGACATGATGGACGTATTCTAGATATAAGAAGACTTTTTATGCCGATTATTAGTAGTATATACATACAAAGTGGACGCGATGACAAATTTGTAATAAAGTAATATTTCCTGTCAGTTATATCTAGAATTGACATAAAGTAGGTGTGGTGGCAAATTCGTAATAAAGTAGAAGATTTTTTATGCTAGTTGTACTTAGAACCGACATGAAAAATGGGTGCATATAATATTTTTAATTTAAAAAACATATACTATGTTGTTTATTCATTGTAACGGAGATAGAATATTTACTTTTCTTCTTCCCCATCTCCCCCTCAGTGCACTTCACCATTCTGCACCCTTGATGAACCCTCTAGGCACATAGCTCTCTCACTCTTGTTACTCTTCAATGCTCTGCCTTTCATCGGTGGCTCTCGCTCTTGTCTCCTCAAGCTCTCGTTCTCGTCTCATTCAACACGTGTTTTGCTCTTGTAGACACTCTCCTTCTCGCTCTACTTATGACCACTCTTACTCTTACAAACGCTGTGGTCACTCACATAACTCTTTGACTCTTATACAGATTGTGTTTAGGGTTTTCCAATACCTACATTTTGGTTGCACGTTATTCATCCATTTGGGCATTTTCTATCTTGAGTATGAGGAATGAATCTGAATTTGTGTAGTATTTTGGTCTAGTCTAGTAAAATATGATATGCATGTCTATTATGTGAATAGTTAAGAAACAATTAAAATTGTCATTAAAAAATAATAATACTTTATATATCATTTATAGTCCTAACCAACAAAAAAGGTACTTTTTAGGTCATTTACTTTACAATTAATATAGAAAGTGTAACTTTATATAGTAGTTTTATATAGTAGTTGTGGCCATAAATCGACATAAAAAGTCACACTTTTTATATTGGTTATAACCAGCACAAAAAGTGTACTTAAAGAATAATAAGTCAATAATAAAAGACATTTTTTTGTTAATTATAGTCATAATTGACATAAAAAACATGATTTTATATAACTGGCATAGAAAATGAAAACTTTCTATACCAATTTTAAACCCAACATAGAAAGTCTTTTCCAACGGACATAAAAAAAAGTCTCTGATACACTAATGAATATTTAATGTGTTTTTATTTTTTAACCTCTTAATCTCCAACACCTAACGAACTACTATCATAATTTAGGTTATTATATGTTTTTTCATTGCTAAATGGTTGATTCCTAAGAAGAAGGAAATATTCAAAAAGATGTTATGATCAAGATCGTGAAGTTCATGAGAAATAATGACTTCAATCATGCCTTGTTAAGATGCATGATTTGTTGAAAGAATAAAACAATTATACACCTTTCTCTAGTTGCAGTAGAGTCAATTCTAAGAATTCAAAAGGAGGAAGACTGATTCTCTAATTTCATGTTCTCTTTTAGATGAAATTCTTTATAGGAATGAAGATGTATAATAATGATTTGAGATTGAACTTGTTAAGCAAAATGATGTGTTCGGAGACATTAATTATATATTTAATATCTTTCGATAGACATGTGCTTCTAGTTTTGACTTCAATAGCATGAGAGATAGAAGCTACTCCTAGTCCTTAAGATTTTTATCTCCTTCTTCCAACACATTGTTGATTGTCTCATTTGCTCCATTGGTTGTATGTCATGCATCATGACTTTGTTGTCGTCTTAGACATTCTATAATTATTGGTTAATGTACTAATTTTTTGTAAGTAATAAATGAGAAAATATTACACAAAAATAATACTTAATGAACTTTTTAGAACACAAGTAAAAAAATATTTATGTTTGACCCTAAAGAAGTTTTGAAAACAAAGTATTTATGTTCCTTTTTTAATTAGTTAAAACTTTACTAGAATACCAAAATTTGAATATAGTTTTGTGTTCCTCTCACAATCTTACAATGATTATCTCTTTTCTTATCTCTTACATCTTTTCTTATCGCTTACATCCTTTTTAAAAAGTTTATAGAGCTTAATTTATGAAAGTTTTTCAAATTTTAAAGATTATAGTACAATCTTTATTTAAAACTTATCTATAACATTTAACAATGAAAATTAATTTCTTAATTAATTTTTAATACGTAGTTTTTACTTTTTTATCTGTTATCTTTTGTCTCCTAATTTGTTATATTTTATTTATCTTTTGTATCTTTGGTTTTATTAACATTGTGTAGTTGTAACAATTAATAAACAAGTAAATTATTTTTTGTATACATATATCATTACAATTTTATTTGATAATTTTTTTTATTGCAATAATATTAAAAAATTTAATTCTATTTGTTATTGTTTTATTATAAAAATTGTAACACTAGTAAAAAAACTGTTTTCTAACTCGGTCCTTACGCTTCGGTTTTATAAAAACCGAAGCATAAAAAGACGCGATGTTATTTCTGTAATAATAGCGAAGTTATATACCTCGGTTAAAAAAAACGAAGCGGAAAGGTAATATTGCCTCGGTTTTAAAGCCTATACCCCTGTCGAAAGCACCTTTCTCTTTTACAAGTTTGTCTTTCGTCTGTCACTTTTTTCAGGAAGAGGCTATGGCCTCGGTTCCAACCAGTAACCGATGCCTATACCCTCTACAAGTCAGACTTTTACTCTAAATTATCTTTGTCAAACGTTTAAAAAACATTTAATATGAGAAGATACTGCTTTGGTCTAGGGTAACCGATGCCATAGGCTATTGTTCCAGAGAACCGAAGCCTATAGGTTCTGCTTTATTTTCAAAATTGCCATAAGGTTAAAGGTTTAGGCATCGGTTAGGTTAGGAACCGAGGCAGTAGGTTGTTTATTACCTCGTTTAAGTGAATAACCGAGGCAGTATCGTTTGTTATTTTCCCACCCTCGCGAAGTCAGTTCCTTTCACTGTTCTTCTTCTTCGCTGAACTCTGTTTTCTCTCTTCTCTGTCATTTCTCCATTTCTTGCGGCCAACCTTTCTCTTCCTCCAATTTCTCGCGGCCTCTTCCTCTCCATCCTCTACGGCAACTTCCTCTCCACAGTGGGTGCATCCATTTGTTGCGAGAACGGTTGCACCGTTGTTCTCCCCAAGCGCTGCCTCCATCACCATCGTTGCCGCTCCTCCGGGAGTCCTTCATTTTGTTTGTGTCGCCTTCGTCGCTGCCGCTCCGCTGCGATTCATTCAATTGTTGGGTGTCGCCTTCGTTCCTGCCACTCTCACCTTCGTTGTCGCTACTGCCGTCCTCGGCCCCACTGTCGTTGCAGTCGATGGTGCTGTCCATCAAGGTAAGTTAAACCGTCTCTATCCTTGTTTGTCTTTGATATTTGAGTTGATATATTGGTTGAAAATCATATGTAGTAATTGATTTAGATGTATTTAGTATATTTTTGACATTAGAATCTAAGTAATTTAGATATAGATTTAATAAAACGGTGTTAGGGTAATCTTTGTGTAATGGTGGCTGGACAATCCACATCAAGGTAATGGCCTTGTGAACTTAATGAAGTTGTTAATTGTATGCAATTGGCAAAATCAATCCTCCACAATTTAAACATTGAACAAATTTAAGATGAGATAAGTAAGGCACTAAAATTACTTTTCAACAATATAACCCTTTATTTAATCTAAATTAAATTACAATATATGTTGGGTGTCTAATATAGATGCATTAAAGAATAAAAATCGGTGGACATCTTTGTTCTAAACATCTAGAAAGAATTAGCAAGGAATGAAGAAAAATAAAGATAACTCATAAGCATGATGAACAAATAATGAAATGATAAAAAAAGAAATCATGTTAATTAAGTTCTTATAATTATCTGTGTATGATTATCACTTGTTGTTTGCTTGAATATATTGTTTGCTTCAATATATTGTTTGCTTGAATATATTGCATGTTGTATATGTAATTATTTGTTTGCTTGAATATATATTGTTGTTGAGAATTAGCCTTTGTTTCCTGTTTGAGATTCAATACAAAAATTATTTACTATCTCCAGATTTTTTGAACAAATGTACTTTTTACAAATGAATAGAGGAGATGATAATAATAATTTACAAGTATTGAATCTTGAATTGTCTGGTTGGACAGTTTAAGAAGAGTATTAATTTTTTCATAGTTTATTAATACATATCAATTTTAATATACATGTCTTAAATTTCATGAAAATTTGTAGTTGTGTAAACAATTTCAGTAAACATGCTTACGGATCGAGGGTGGATTAATTTACCACGCATCAGAACTGAGTATGAGAGAGGGGTAGAAAAATTTATAGAGTTTGCGCAACGTAATGCAAGTACAAGTGGTGATGATGAAGTCAAGTTCAGATGTCCCTGTGTGAACTGTTTGAATGGAAGGAAGTTGAACGCAACTGATATTAGGGAACATCTTATCTGTGATGGTTTCGTACGAAGTTATACAACATGGATATGGCACGACAAATTTTTAGACTTTCCAACTGTTTGTCCAACTGAAAATGTATATGATTCCACCATGGATATGGAAGATTGACCAGAAGAAGACAACTTAGAGGACATGATCTGCGATGTTGGCACAGAAGCTTTTGCCCAAGCGCATGTGTATGAAACGATGTCCATTGATGCGAGACTCCTTTGTATGCTGGTTCAATTAAGTTCACACGGTTGTTAGCGGTGTTAAGGCTCATGAATTTAAAGGCGACTAATGGATGGACTGATAAGAGTTTTACAAAATTGTTGTCATTGTTGAATGAAATGCTGCCAGATGGAAATACATTACCCACTCGTAATTATGATGCAAAAAATATTTTGTGTCCGATGGTATGGAGTATAAACGGATACATGCATGTCCGAATAATTGCATATTAGGTTACATCATCCCCCAACAATAAATAGAGTTTAGTTCACCATAGACATGGTGAAACTAGATGAAGAATGGAAAAGCATGAGATAGCAAAACCCTAAAAGTAGAGGATGGAAGCTCCCNGAGGGTGGATTAATTTACCACGCATCAGAACTGAGTATGAGAGAGGGGTAGAAAAATTTATAGAGTTTGCGCAACGTAATGCAAGTACAAGTGGTGATGATGAAGTCAAGTTCAGATGTCCCTGTGTGAACTGTTTGAATGGAAGGAAGTTGAACGCAACTGATATTAGGGAACATCTTATCTGTGATGGTTTCGTACGAAGTTATACAACATGGATATGGCACGACAAATTTTTAGACTTTCCAACTGTTTGTCCAACTGAAAATGTATATGATTCCACCATGGATATGGAAGATTGACCAGAAGAAGACAACTTAGAGGACATGATCTGCGATGTTGGCACAGAAGCTTTTGCCCAAGCGCATGTGTATGAAACGATGTCCATTGATGCGAGACTCCTTTGTATGCTGGTTCAATTAAGTTCACACGGTTGTTAGCGGTGTTAAGGCTCATGAATTTAAAGGCGACTAATGGATGGACTGATAAGAGTTTTACAAAATTGTTGTCATTGTTGAATGAAATGCTGCCAGATGGAAATACATTACCCACTCGTAATTATGATGCAAAAAATATTTTGTGTCCGATGGTATGGAGTATAAACGGATACATGCATGTCCGAATAATTGCATATTAGGTTACATCATCCCCCAACAATAAATAGAGTTTAGTTCACCATAGACATGGTGAAACTAGATGAAGAATGGAAAAGCATGAGATAGCAAAACCCTAAAAGTAGAGGATGGAAGCTCCCGCATCCAAATCCGCCTTCAGAGAGTGGAAGAGTGTGTTGTTGCGAGGACGTCTGGGTCCTTTAAATAGAGCGAAGACAGAACATAAACAAAGCCCAGGCCCGTGTCACTGGCGCTCAAGTGCCCCACTTAGGGCGCTCGGGCGGTGAGCGGTGGTTCCCTGCGCTCAAGCTTCAGAAAGGACAACCTAGCTTCGTGCTTCTGGCGCGTAAGCGCCCCAAAAGGGGCGCCCGGGCGGTGAACGACACTCTTCTGCACTTAAGCCTCCAAAAAAGGCGCCCAAGCTTCGAGCACTCCTCTCTTCTGGTGCGTTTCCAGGCCTTCCTGAGCTCCACCTTCATGGCACTTCATCTCTGCTTTCCATATTATCTCATTTCCTGTCAAAACAAGGCAAATTAGTCATAAAACATCAAATTCAACCTCAACTCTCTTATTCACACAACTTTACAGAAAAACATGATTCCAAGCAAGTTTCTAAGCAGAAAAAAGTGCATTTAGTATCAAAATTACATCACATATAACGGTATTTTCAACCGTTATCAGGCTCCACTTCTGACACTGCTAGAGAGATATCTAAAAGAATTGTAAGATGTCATTTTTCATATTTAAACAACATTTTTGTTATATATATTACATAGATCTTTCAAATAATTATGAAGTTTTGTTATGTTATAGGACTCCTTGGTTGAGCAGAGCTCCCAAGGTCAATTCACACAACAAGGTCGTGAGGATATTCTTGCCACAACTATTGGACGACCTGAGTACCCAAGACGGATGCGTGCTGCTGGGACTGACATAGGCATACGACAATTCTTTGGGTCTTCCTTGCCTCCATCACCATACGAAAAGCTAAAGGAGGAAATCAGAAAATAGATGACACAGGAGATCACAAAGAAGGTTGGAGCAGAGTTGTATGATGAAGTTATTGAAATGGTTGCGCGTCAATTCCAGCAGCGTTATGAGGATTATGACAATTGTCCTCCACCATCTCTTGTAGCGGAACATGTTGTGCTCCCTATAAGTAAACTTAATAATCATTTTTGTTTAATAATTTACTTTTTGTATAACCTAACATTTAATTTCACAGGTAGAAGCGGCAAAGGAAGTTGCTCAGCTGCCGGTGCCCCAAGGGACGACATGGACGACACTCGTCCATGTCAGTTATATATTCTCTCTGATACTGGGACCATGCTAGTGGCTCGTGGCACACTATGAGACAGCCACTGTAGTGCATGGTGTACATCTAGCAGAAGATGAGGTCAAGGTCACAGTGGATGAAGTTGTCGTACCAGATGTCGTTCTTCCTGTGCCTACAGATGAGTTTTTCACTGTGCAAGAGGCATTTAAGTCCTTCGTCGCCTGGCCTAGACATTTGGTTGGTGATGTATCTGATCCCCCGGTAAACACTCTACTATATACTTCTCAATTTTAATATTTACTTCTTATTGACATCATAACATAACCATTTTTTCATGTAACAGCAGACAGGTCAAGAGGCAAGTCCTACACCGAAGAAGACTCATTTATCTGAGGACGACCCTCTTGGTGCGTTAGACGAGCTTGCTAACATCATTTCAAATGCGCCGATGAGTGTACACTTGGATTCTACTACATTTGGAAGAGATGCTCAGATCCCATTGTACTTGCATTAGCAAGATGTTAGGGAGCTTGCGTCGGGGAGAGAAGAAATTAATATTACACTCATTCAGCTATGGATGATGTAAGTTTATGAGAAATTTTTTATATAATTCTTTTTTATCAAGTTACTTATATCAAATTATTTCTTCATTTTAGGTATATGTTTAATGTCACTAACAAGAAGAGGTTCAATGATGTATATGGGTTCATTGACCCCTCTATAACTCATGAAAGAAATAAATGTGATGATATCCAAACATACATCACCACCTGCTTTGCAACGGGGAAGGAGATATATTTTCTCCCTTATATACTTGGGTAAGTGAAGTTTGTTGACTTTAAAGTTTCATTTATTAATTTTGGTATATGACAATTAAGTTATTACCAATTTCAAGCGTCATTGGCAGCTACTTGTGATCTTCATACCAAAGAAGATTGTTATCTGCTTTTGTTCATTGCACCAGACTCCTCCTAGCCCTCTTAGACATGTAGTAGATTGGTAAGAACCTCAATGTTTCAACTTTCATTATTATATAAATGTATGCTAAAGCATTTTTTTTAATAATTCCCTTGCAACACATACGATGTTATCTAGGAGATCTACTGCTACAACTAAAAAGCTTGCATGGGTTTCCCTTAAGGTTTGATATTTTAGTCCATACTTTGTTACATTTTGTACCATTCCAATGATGTTACTTAACATTTTATAATTATGATGATATATTGTAGTGTAATAAACAAACAGGATCATATGAATGTGGTTACTACGTCATGTTTTGGATCATGACCACTATTCGTGCACATTACACAAGTGGATTGCACACGATAATATTTAGGTTTGAATTTTATCTTCTCTATAGTTTAGATTTCATATACACTAATTGAAATCATTGTTTTTTATGCAGAGATTCAATATGACTGCTCCAATTCCAGAGAAGTCACTTAAACTCGTGAGGAAAGCAATGGCTAAATATATAATTCACTTATATAATAGTATGTAGTAGATATTAGGATATAGTAAGTTCTAAGTTTATGCTTCTAAATTGTTTTATACTATTGTACATTACTATTAGTTTAACTTTGTAAAGCACTGGCTACCCCTTTTTGCCTTGGTTTGGGAACCGTTGCCTATGAGCGAAAAGAACCGCTATCGTTTTTTTTTACTGCATTAAGGTAAACACAACCGTGGCCACCCGTATATTTTCATTAGTGTTTATCAAAGTTTCAAGTATAACGTTATGATCCAAAAATTTTAAAACAACATGCCAAAATGTTATGAAAACACAATATATTATTTGGAAAAGATTCTAAGATATCTCAATTATTTTTTGGAATAAAAGAATTATTTGTAATTTCATTCATAAAATGCTCTTTCTATACATGTTCATAAAACTAAAGTGAAATTTTACTTTTAAATTATAACTTAATAAATGTAGGAATTCCAATATATTTTCAACACCTTCCTTCATTTTGAATTCATTGCCTATTATAACAAAACACATTCTATTCAGGTTTGTTAAGTAGACTTTTGATATGAAACACAACCAAACCATTGCTTTGTGTCAAAACAGAGTGATGCTTAAACCTACCTAACAATTTCCTTGTCAAAAAACTTCCAAAATTTTGGCAAATGCATGCGATGAGTGAATAGAAAATAGGAGGAAAAACTCAGCATACAAAAAGAATTCAGTCTCTGGCAATCTTCTGTTCAGCAGCCAGCCATGCTGAATAGCAACTGCAAACAACAGATAATAAAAGCAGAAAGGGCACTTTGTAACGTTTCAGTAATCATCCGCTGGTCCGATCTCATCCTCCTCCTGTGTTATAATAATATTGAAAAAACATTTAAATTGGAGAAAAGTCCAATTGCCTTGATTTTAAGAATAACATAGGTTAATTGTCAGTAGAAATCTATCTTGTAAATCAATAATGAAATGTCACGCATATAAAGCAAAATCATGTGATGAATGTAAAGAAAATTACAAATCACATAAAACCTATCTACCAAACTAAACTATTCAAACGCATATAATCAAAACAAGTTTCCACTCACAACTTTCAAAACTTAATAAAAGAGAAGAAAGAAATTGCTTTATCAAACATATAAGCCCTGGAGGTATTTAAGATTAATCAAGTGCCAACTTTGCAAGCAGCTTCCATTTACTGTTATAATGTCAATGAAACTTTCAATACATAAGAAATGAAGCAGTAATAGATTATTGAGTGATCTATGCTTTAAGTATCTTTAAGAAATGAGATTCGTAATTTGAATGAATTACAGTATGAAACAAAAGATACAGACAAGCTGAATATTAAGAAACACTTACAAGAAAGAAAAAAGGTTAAAGTTCCCTCATGAACTAAAATTGACATACACACAAGTCAATCAACTTTTGGAGTCAAACAAGCCAAATGGAAGAACTAAGATAAACTAACATATGTATAAACTATTTTAATTTGAGAAATTTGATCTTTTTTTTTTTTTATCTTTTGCCTCTTATAAAAAAGTTTATTAAGACATTAATATCAAATATATATTTTCTTATTGGTGGAACTAAAAGTGTATCAATATTACATGTGTCAAAAAGTAAAACAGTTCTAAAGAGAATTACCATATCATTGAATAATTCCTCCAGGCGATCTATATTGACTTTAGAATTGAAACTCTGCAAATAAAACAATGAAACAAGTATTGTTAGTATACATAAACAATTTCTGAAGATCTTATGTTGACTACTAAAATAACCAAAATTAATCATATATTGATCACGGATTTGATCATGAAAAGTGCACAAACATAGTAAAACAAACTAAATCATAGAATTGCAGATGTTACCCCATCTCTATCTCAAAAAGATGGCAACAAAGAAGTCTTAAAGTTAAATTGGAATGCTCAACGAACAAGGGAATCCAATCTCAAAACAACTATAGGCACTCCCCACACAACTCATTGCTTAGATAGGCATTGTCTTTTGTTTCCAATGCTTTTTACAAGCATATCTCTCCTCTTCAGTTTTTACCTCTAAGGTTATTTCGTCACATAATATATTTTAGAAAAGAAAATGAAGAAATGTGCAGAAAAGTTACAATTCACAGCACTGATGCTTGGTGAACACTACTAAGGTGTCAAAATTTCTTTCCAAAAACACCCCCACCACTTACTCTACCATCATCACGACAACAAGAAAGAGACATCTCAGCCACCAGGTACTCACACTGAAAATCATTTCCCCTTTTATCTCCCTCTGCTGTAGAACAAACATCTAAACAAAATGAACTTTTGTTGTTGAATAAATTACCTTTTTTTCATTAGACATTTGGCCGAAGGCCTCTGCAGCAGATTGAGTTGGCGCAATGTTTCTTGCTTCATGGGCTCGTCGCTGCTTCATTCCCTAGAATAGTAAATTTAAGAAACTAAGACAATGTAAGGCTTGAAGTTTTGCATCAGTTTATGCAGTACTAATCATACTATGGTGACAAAAAAAACATCCAGAATTATTGGACCACCTACTAGCACTCCCGTTGTAATGTATATGGAGGAGTATAATCAATTTGAAATTAAAACAATTAAAAATGCATTATTGTTAATAAAAAATTGACTTCGGTGCATTTGCTAGATTCACCAACTTCCTAGAATTGCTCCTACAAAACTTCCCTTGCATCTCAGGCTTCCATTTCATTGTCCTCTTGTTTAGATACTAGTAAATAGTACATACTATAGAATGACAGACCAGAAATTCTTCATGGGGAGCTGATAGAATACCCAAGAACGGCAAGGGTACATCAGTACCAGTACAAGAAATTGAAGCACTTCAACCATTGAGTTGAGTAACTTATTATGTGATCTTCATCGATCCATCCATTGAATCGAGAAAAAATAATAGTTCATGCTAATCAAATTTCAAATAAGCTAAAATCTAGTATCCGATAGTTTATTTTATATATCACTGAAATCATATTTTAAATGAGAAATGCTGTATGATAAAGCCTAGATTAAAATAAAAATGGCGTGACACTTCTTCATATGATTTATGTAATGAGGGCTAAAATTCTTAGCAGTGGATTTCATGAAATTTTTTCTCAACTCGTAAGTTACTTGTGGTATACATTCAAAATAAGAACCTCAAAAATGTCAAAAAGTACCTTTCTGGATTTTGCCGCAGCTGCAGCTAGCTCTCTTGCTGCTAGGAAATCCTCTGAGCAGTTTCCAAAATTTCCCTCAAAAGCTTTCTTATTAGCTGTTGCAACTGCTTTCTTGGCTGCCTCTTCCTGAAATAAAAGATCAAGTTAAATTACAAGATACAAGCAGCCTCTTCTGAATTTGACTTTCAGATCATGATAAAAATTGAAAAAGCTTACAGATACAGACAACTTTCTAGCACTACAAAAACTGGAAAACAGCAGATAAATTTATGTACCATAACATACACTCGGTTAACTCTTTCCCACAGCATCTTCTTGATATTCTTCTCCTCCTCATTGTGAAGATACACATCAACGTCACAATCATCAATATCAGACAAAGTTTCTGATTCATCTTCTCTAAGTGAATCATCAAATTCACTATCTTCGGCGGCCTCATTCTCAACATTAGCCCCTGAAAGCATATTTTATTCAAAAGCTGCAATGCAAATCAGAAAACGGTCAACGAAGCCGCGCCTAATATAAGAAAAAAAAAATATGGCTCAACTAAAACACCAATTCCAATTTAGGTCTTTCTAAGTGAAGAACCAAATAAATCAATCAACAACTAGTCTACGCAGAACATCAATGCCATACATTCCTCCATAATAAGACCATTTCTCTGTTCAAAAGAAAAAAAAAATGCGTAAACGCAAACAGAATTCAACATTAAACTCCGAAATCAAATTTTAATAACCCTAGTTGTATAAACTACTGAGTGAAGAAAATAAAAAATAAGTTTTTTCATTTTCTTATAAAGTAAACAGCATTTACACATACAAAAAGTACATTGAAAGCTTTAAAAATATAATAAAAGAAAAGTAAAACTGTAAAAACCACTGAACTCACAAATTTATTGGTTCAATAACAAGTCTAAAAGTATGGATCAATTATTTTAAAGGATCATTGCCTAGAGTTTTTCATTACAAAAATGAAGAGAAAGAACATATTTTGTAAACGATAGAACAGAGGAAGAGCGAATACGAATGATTAGAACAGAACACAGAAGCAGAGAATTGAGAATGTGTTTTGGTGAAAAGAAACAGAGTATGAATGCAGACCCTAAATGTTTGGAAGACAGAGGAATACGTGAATCCAGCTCTCTCTCAAATGCTCTGTTTATATTTAACATTTTCTCACACGCTCTTTTAGATTAATTTATTAAATGGGCTATAAATTATATAATTCATGTTGGGTGCTCATTTTTGCATCAATTCACTCTTATTATTCATTATCTTTTATTATAAATTAATATACATGTTACAGCAAATTATATTTTATTCTTATAAATATCAATAGTTTAATTTAAAATATTACAAAACAGTGATTTTTCAAATAATTAAGTTAATAACTAAAAGAAAATATAATTTTTTCAAATTTTGAAAATATAGACCATTTTTAATATTTTAAAATATATAGAACTAAATTATCATTTATTTTAAAGATGGAAATCAAATTTTAATAAAACATAAGAATAATAACTACTTCTATAAATGCGGAACAAAATATAACACTAACCATTTTTTATGATTTCCAATTCATTTGAATCAATAGAAAAATTGACAAAGTGTATGTATTACAAAATAAAGTATCGGTTGGAAGAATCGCTCAATGGAAAACATTAATGTATTCCAATTGTTTGAATATCATGAATATATAATATGTTTTATTACTTAATATTTATGTGAAATTTCATTATGTAATATTGGTTTCCAATATTGTTTGTGTCAACTATTAAAAGGTTTAATTTCTTTTATTAGAATGAATTCACCTCATTGTTATTAATCTTGAACTTAGTACTTTATTTGAAGAGAAAGCAATTGCTATTAATAACGAAGAAAAGAAGGCGAGTCAATTAAAAAACAATACTTTAAGCATCTTTTTATGCGTATGTCACTTATAGAGGTTCAAATGGAGATGTAACAAGTAACCATACCACAGCGATGTTCAAATCTACCTTATAGATGCGATTACCACTATCTTTTTTTTTTTTTTTTTTTTAAAAAGTAAAATGCCATATAAAAGACTATTTTAATATATATTGCATATAACTTTTTAATAATAATTTGTACTCAAAATGTAATTCATCATGATCTATTACACTAACTATTATCAACTTAATAGCATAAATTATTACACTAATTAAGTGTGGTTTTTTGTTGTACATGTCCCTGATTTAATCTATAATTTTCTGATTAACAATTTTAGATGTCCTTTACTCGAAAATATTTACAATATCTATTGAGAGGAATGAAGTTTTAGAATCACCATTGCACATTTGATAAATTGCTGTTGCCAATTCCCTCTTCGTGAATGTGAGTGGTAGTGAATGTGAATCAGCATATACGGATTTATACCAAACGAATGACATCAGTTATGAAACTACAAACAAATACACTAAAAAACTTTATCCAAATTTTTCTCAGAAATATCCTTTCAAAATTATTTGACATTGTCAAACATTAAATATATGTGTAAAAGTTCAAACTATATTATCCTCGTAATGAGGAACTAGTCTCTTGTGCTTTATCCACATTGTCTCCGAAGCTAACAAGTTAATGCCTTTTACATTTCTATAATAATAATGAATATTAAAAGGAAAAATATTCGGGTAACAAGTAATTGTATAATAATCAATACTTTCACATTCACCTGTCATTTGACCGGGAGAAACAACTGAAAGCAACACTAGGAAGACTCAGCAGAATTTTACCAATTTAACTTTTGTCATGTTAAAAAGAAATGGTTGGAAATAAGTAGATTTTAATTTTAAACACAATCTAACCCCTATCTTGTGTTGAATATAGAGATGCTGGTAAAACCTACCTAACAATTTCTTGGTACTATAATTCACAAGCTTTCTTTAAAAAGCAATTGGAATTGATTAAATAGGTAAACTCATTAGAGATACTTGCTAATCAGATGGCAACTTAGGTTTCAAGGAATTTTGTCTGACAACTATGGTTCCACTGCTGCCAGCCACGTTGGATACCAATGGATAAAAAATCAGATAATCAAAGCAGAAAGATCATCTGGCATCTTTCATTAATAATCATAATCGTTATAGCCGTATCCATCATCCTCAGGGAAATATTTATCTGCAATATTATCAGTAGACAACCCACTTTGATACATCTCCCCCATATCATCTTCAAATTCATCCACTGATCCCATCTCATCGTCTTTTTTGTGCTCAAATGACTGTGAGTTGTCATGATTATCTAGGGGCGGATCAAATCGTGCTTTCTTTTCTTTTTTGGGATCATCCGTTTTTTCCTGTTTGATAATATTAGAAACAAAGTTAGATTCAAGAAAAATTCAATGTCTTGATTTAAAGAATAGCATAGGTTAATTGTCAGAAGACATCTTTCCAAATTTGTCTTTTGAACATGTTGACACGAAGAAGTAACTCAAGAATGAAAACAGGCAGATAAGAAAAAGCATGTAGGCCTGATTGGACAGGATTTTCAATAAACAAGTATAGGAGAAAAATATTGAAGTAAACTTCTCTTACAAACAAAAACTGACTTTTTAACAAGTCAAAATTAGGTTTTATAGAAGCCAAAATCATTAGCTTACCTAAAAATATGATTTTACAGTATGCATAAGCTAATTTTAAACATATTTCATTTCACTTTTGTATTTCTTCTTTTGTCAATGTCTAATGAGAAGTTTATCAAAATCATGTTTTAATACGTAATATTTTCGGGTGCTAGTGGCACTTAAAGCGTGTCAATATTACATGTGATATGAAGCAAATAAGTTCTAGAGAGAAGTACCAGTTCATTAAATAATTCACCCAGGCGATCAAAATTGACTTTAGATTTCAGACTCTGCAATTGCTACACAAGCAAACAAGTAGTTTAGTTATATATAAACAATTTCAGAAGATATTAAGTTGATATTAAAAAAACTGAGTCAAATATATTGCTCAAGGATTTTATAAATAAAGCTGCATGCACTAATAACACAAACTAAACTATTAAGGATTGACACATTCTCTATCTGAAAAGATACACAACAAAAGCCCTAAATCCAAATGCTCATGAGCACGACATACAAGGTCAAAGCAACAGTGAGTACTCCAACACTCTCATCTTCGAAAGACCTTGCTTTCTTTCCTATCATATCTTCTTTTTTAGGTTTTTACCCCAAAGTTTTTTATACTTGACTACACGTGGAAACAGAAATAATTTATTGATAGCGATCATATGATTACATTCCGGATGCCTCATTTTAAACAATCATCCCTCCATAATAAAGAACAATATTTAAAGATATTTTATCCTAATAATGAGATTTTGAAGATATTTTTATCCTAAAAAACTGTAATTTACAAAACTCCCCCTTTGTATCGGATATATGCATATAGTTACCTATTGCTTTTTTACAAATACAATGGAAATGGGCTGTAACAATATATAGAGAAAATGCATGTTTATTGTTGAATAGATAAATACCTTTTTTTATTAGACATTTGGCCGAAGGCCCTCTGCAGCAGATTTGAGCTGGCCCCATATTTTTTGCCTCATTGGCTCGTCTCTGTTTCATTTCCTGAAATAGTGTATTTTAACAAACCCAAAAAAAAAATTATAAGCTTGAAGTCTTGCAGCATGAATCGTACAGTGTAAACAAAAAAATGCATACTATTGGATCCACTCTACCCCATTAAAATGTATATTGATAAGCATATCGATTTGAAAGTAAAACAATTTACAAAATATTTGCAAATCACAAATTGAATCAATTCATCTGCCAAACTCACTAACTTCGTAATGCGGCTGCTTTAAATTTCCCAATGCATCTCAGGCTTCCATTTCATTAGTCTCTTAGTTTATATACAAGTAAATAGGTGATTTTAACTAATGCATATAGTCATAACCTTCTTATTTACTCTTTCTATTCCGAGAGAAATTTACCCAAACTAGGTCATACTATACAATTCCAAGACCAAATTCTTAGTATCTCAATAATCTAATCTCTTTTGATATATAATCGGGTCCAACTCAACAAAGTACACTCATACGGCAGGAGAATCAGGCCTGTGGTGTTTAGAAATCAAATTTCTCCTTTCATCAGACCTTGGACCTCTAAACAACAAATAGCATCTCATTCCTGACATTAGGACTGCAGCAATGACAACCTCTCACTAACAGACAGAATTGCAAACATCAAATAAATGCACACCAACATCGGGAAGCTGATAGAACATCCAATTAATGGCCGATTTTATCAACAATAGGGGAAAAAAGAGCTTAAGTTCAACAAAAACAATTCTAGATCTTGCAAGCTCCTCAGAGACCCGGGATAGAGTCCCCTTTTCAAACGACAATTCAAAATGCATATAAACCTGCACCTGAAAACATGGCTGAGGTAAATTTGTTGCCTCCCCTTCTAAATTAACCTTCCAGACCATGGAACTCTCTGGAGGAAAGTTTTACATGTAAAATCAATACAGGTCTTTCCTCGTATTCTAGTAGTGTCCATGCTTCCCCGATTCAATAGACAAACTAATTTTTCAGTGGTAATGATCACTTTCCCAAAATTATTGATAGCTTACTCATTCCAAACTAAGGCCAAAACATGCGAAACATACTAATACTATCACTCAATTGTAACACTAGGACAATTATGTAACTTATTATATGTTGATCATCTAACCGATGAATTTTGAGAAATCCATTGTTCAGAACATCAAATTACAAATAAACTCACTACTGATAAGCCAAATCTATAAGCAATAGTTTTTAAGAAAATCATGTTTTATGTTCATTAACATCGAATGAATTAACAAAGCATAGATTAAAATCAAACTGATATGACACTTCTTGACATGGTTTATGTAATGAGATAAAAATCTAACTATATTTCATGGATTTGTTATCTCAAGTTAATTGTGGTATAATTTAATAAGTAAGAACGTATCAAAAAATATTCAGAAAGAACCTTTCTGGATTTGCCACAGCTTCAGAAGCAGATGCAGCGAGCTCTCTTGCTGCAAGTAAATCCTCTGACAGTTTTCAAAATTTGCCTCAAAGCTTCTTTAGCAGCTGCAAGTGCTTCCTTGGCTGCCTGCTCCTGAAAGTAACATAAAACTTGAGTGAGATCCAGTGCAGATTAAGCTTCCAATAAAGTGAAACAGAAAACCAAGGACAAGAAGTACAAGTAACAGCACCCACTCCTGAATGACTTCAAATCATGATACAGAGTGAAAAGAAACTAAAACAAATTTATCTAGCACAACTAGAAGCAAAAAATAGTAGATACCATTTCTTTACCTCAAGATACTCCCGATTTGCTGCTTCCCACAGTATCTTCTTGATCTTCCTCTCCTTCTCATCATGAATGTATAAATCAACGTCTTCATCATCAATATCAGATAAAGTTTCTGATTCATCTTCTCTAAATGAATCATCATATTCACCGTCTTTAATGGACTCATGCGCCACATTAGCCCCTAAAAGCATTTTTGTGCAAATAGGTAATGAATACAGAGGAATCTACATGCTAGCAGAGTGAATGAAATAAGAGCACCCACCAATACCTTCTGGCACAGGCAAATCTTCTCTATGGCTCTTAAACTGATCATTTGATGCATTCGCCAACTGACCAAAAGTACCAGAAAATAATAAAGATTTAGAAGTCGTGCATGCATATGGGTCACATCTAAAATTTATGAGCCAATGAGCCAAGTTGTTTGCAAAAACATACAGTTGTCTGGAAATTGGAATTAGTTTCAGATGACCATATGTCTGGATCACTGCTTGAAGAATGGTTTCATATAAGATAAAGAACTAAATGAGACTTAAAGTTTTCTACATGGCCACATTTTGTTAATGCTTCTCTTCTCAGGAGTATTCTTGCTAATGAGGGGGGTTACAATATCATGATATCAACTAGACAGTTTGCGAACATGCACAAATAAAAATTACTATTTTGCTGGATATCTATCGCATCTCCTACTCTTCTGATGGATGCATCAGGTACAAGTAGAATAGTAATTTGATTTGATCAGTACTATTTAAGGAACTTAAAGTATGGGTTTGGTGTTCCGTTATGATATTTGGCACCAGTATGTTTTTGTCTCTGGAGTGATTTTGTGGACATAGATTCTCTTTTCTCTTCAAAGATGAAACTCAACTTTTAAGAAAATATTATGAATGTATAGACCTTATTTAGTTCATGAATCGTTAAACTTTTCCAATTATATCAATTCTTTTAGAAATTTAACTATGAGGCAATACAAATAATTTTGCTTCTTTCTGTACAAGCAAGCCCTAGTGAATATTATGAATCTTTTAATGCAAAAAGTTAAATCAGAGAAAAGGAAAAATTAAAAAGAATACCTGTAAATAAAAAGCAAACTACCACACACAATACCAAGTCAAGGAAAACTTACATCAATGCTTCATCAACACTCTCTTTGAGAAGTGCCCTTTTCTCTCTTTCCCTCTCAGCACGCTGGAATGCAGGAGGATCCGAACCACCACCAAGTCCCCCGGAGAGCTTATCTAACTGTGACATATCAATCAATTCAATAGTCAATGCCAAAGGCAATGTAGCTTAGAAAGGAACCATCTTGATGATGAAGAAAGTACTCACGTCCTTATAGCATTCTTCACACAATCCAAGTGCAAAATGGAAGCCCCACTGTCCTTGTGCTCACATAGTAGATCTTTGGAAGTAACCCCTTTCAATTCACCTTCTGGCATTACTGTTGGATTTTTTTCTTGCTCTTTTGCCAATGTATCCAACTCCTCACCTATAACCACAAAAGGTTCATGAAAATGTTTACTCACTGTCAAATCTAAGATAGTGAATTCAACCACTGGTCTTAAACACATCAGTATCGTAATAGACCATGTCATTAAAAGGAAGTAGAAACATACTGTCAAGCTAGAACATTTCGTATCTCAAATTCAACCAATCGTTTGGTCAATGTTGCTTTCACATACATGGCGATTCTAAGCTGCATTGAAAATAAAATCAACGGACATCCAATATAAAAAAAATATTAAGGCTCAACTAATATCCTTGAAAGTTAGATGATAGTCGTGAAGCAACAATTACATCAGCAAATGTGGTAAACTAGTATATACAGAAGATTGTGAAATATGTCACGCTATTATGGCAATTCTCTCAAGAATAGATATTCTTAATCATAACTAGGATATAAAATGTAATACTAAAATCAAAGGAAAACTTGACTTGAGAAAAAAGGAATTAGAATAAATTTGAGAGTGATTTCCCTCTCTTAGATCACATTTATAATACTTTTGTGACATCAGATACAATGTATGAGAAGAAAGAGAAGGAATATGAAAAGATATATCTTGGAACTAAGTACCACACAAAGAAACAACACCTTTTACAATAAATCCTGCTTAAGACTATTTACTCTAACAATTTGTATGACTTTTACATTATACCAGACACATATGATACAAAAGATAAACAACCGTAGCACAATATAGGAATTGTTGTAAGCTTGGAATTGGCTCCAATACTTTAGGATACTTCATCGACACTTATCAATGAAGTATCTAATCTATAAAGCAGTAATACTTTATGATCACAATAAAGTATAATTTTTTTTTTTTGACACTGTTCAATACATTGATTTTAATTTGAGTTCATACAATAGCATCATATTTTATTATGTTTTTAAGAATTTTTATACATTTTTAAATATGCATATATCACATATCATATCTTATTATTTTAAAATAGCTTATTGCCATGTCATAGTATTGTATCCATGCATCGACATGAGTCAAAAGAATTATATCAACTTCCACCTAATCTTCTTAAAATTGTCCTCTTGATGACTCTTGTCGTTTAGGAAAACACGTGCTTGTATTTGTAGTCATGTAGCCAATAAAGTGCTTAACATTTGTTGCTTTGGTTCATTTAGGGTCCAAGTTGCTTTCTTTCAACTTTACGGCTACTATTATTTTGTCACTTTCCATGGATGATAGGCAAGGAAAAGGAGTGTTGAAGGTACACTATAGGAAGAAAAATAAAACAAAAGCAGTTAACTAGTTACAAGTAGCTATTATCTGATATGAGAATGTATTAAATATATTATCTTTATCTTTTATCTTTAAGTTAGTTTTATTATTTTTATTTGTATTTTGGCTTACCATATTTCTTCTATTATAAATAGAAGAAACCCCTATGTTTTTCAACACAGAGATTAATCTCATACCTAGCTTTTACCATATTCACAAGATAATCCTTCTGAAGAAGTCTATATATTGTCATGTCAGGAGAGTTAGAGGACTTTTTTTTAATTGATGTTTGTGATAGGGAGAACATTGTAAATAATAACAATGAACATATATCTCAAAGGGAGCGAAAGAGCATCTCTAATCAAGCATGCCAATGAATTTCAAAACAGAAATCAATAAATTATGAATAAATTTATTGATTATCTTCAACACTTATGAGGAACTGTATATCTTGTAAAAACAATACCCAGAAAGCGACATATGACAATAATAATAAAAAATAAGTTACAAGGTAGGAAAATTTATCATTACTTACAATATCGGGTTTAGAGCATTTAATTCCATGTGCAAAAGCAGAAATGTATAATGCCGCACCACATAGACCACTAGGTTTCCTCCCTGTCTGTTTTCTAGCATTAGCAATTCAACATTCTCGTAATAAAAAAAGTTTATACTTCACACATCCCAAATTAAGGCTTCCTTTGTCCAATCTAAAACATAACTAAGAACAATGCTAGAACAAGGTTAAGATACCTGCATCCAGTCTCGTTTCATACTTGCAACATGCTCAGAGCAGTATCAGAGACCGCCTTACTCCCTCGCTTAATCAAATCTACATGACATGACATTAAGCTATTATTCTCCTCGGTCAAAGAAAATAACTGGATAAAATTTAAAATAAAATATATTAAACCAACAGGTTAACTTTTGCCAAAGAAAGATGAATATTTTTTACACTAAAAGATACAATTTGATTCATCTGAATTACTTATACTTTTCTAACAGCAGAGCAAAAACACCTATTACACTATTCGGCAAGGGAATTCTCCTTCCATATCAGGAAATTTTAATTTCATGTTCAAATAAAACATAAAAACCACAAATAATTCCCTTGCTATATTCTCAATTTATTTATTGCTATCATAGGTCCAGAGGAACTCTTTGAAGGTTTAGATAATGAGAAAAGGAACAAGAATAAAGTCTTGCAAGTGAAACACTATCAAAGAATACAAAGGAGAAGTTTTATTTTTTGCTAACAATCATAAAGCTTAAATGCTTTAGCGGGAATACATCATTACAGGGTGTGTGGGATTCGTGCATCATGCACCAAAAATGCATTTAATCTTCATCCCTATTAATGTCCAGAAAGTCGCACCACTCATTATAATCAGAGAGATAGTCTCCACTAGGTCTATAAAGAGTTTCATTTGTCTAAATTCTCTCAAACGATTTGTTTTCTCTCTCTCTCTCTTAAAATTACACCACACACAACCAACAAAAGTTTTAGTTATCCGCTTATACAAACTGAGCTGAAAAGAAAACACTCACTTTTAGCATATCTATGAAATAACAAGACTAGGATCAATAGGCTTTTGAACAATTGGGTGCTCTCCAAGACTCAGCACTTCACAAAGCTGCAAGAAAACTGATCCTAGACCATAACTGCACATCCAATACGTGAATAGAAGCAAAGCAACAATCAGAAACACAAAAAACAGGGATACATTGACAAAACATTAACTAAAATATGGGAGAAATATAACCAGTAGACTCCAATAACAAAGAAAACCATACTCACACATCTATTCTTAAATAATTTGAAAAATCAATAAGAAGGTACGGCTTGTTGTTGTGCCTGCAAGAAAAGGAAAAACAATTTCAGCACAAAAAAAAAAATGTTGCAATACGACCAGTATAGTAGACTCATTATGCTAAATCAAAGGTGAAAAGTACAATCCATTGAACTCATTGCTCTTCAACCACAGTCGTAGAGCACTATTCTCTACCAATTAAATGCTCATAAACAAACATCATTAATACAGTATAGAACTCATGCCTAATTAGAACTCATACCGAAATGCAATATAGAGACAAGCAGCCTGTACTTGCTCTGATTTACGAGTGAAGTTTTGATGAAGCGCCATCTTCAATAGGAAAAGTCAATGATTAGTTAAATGAAAAAAATTATTTTTCAAAAGTGTATCAAAAAATAAAAGCAAGTTTAAAATGAGTTTGGTCGAAAATGTGACATACGTTATAAAAGGTCAGTGCTTGGTCAGCCATATGTTCATCCTGAACTCCAAGGCCAGAACTTAGAACTTTAATCTCTTCATGAGCTGTGAACTCAAAAAGAAATTGGCACATAGGAATACAAATAATCACAAGCATGAAATTATTAACAGTAATCAAACTCATAATCATATAACACAAGCACTAAGAAAAACTATCCAAATTTCTCTTCTAGACATGGTTTTCCCATAACGGTCCACAATCAATTGATTGCATTGGCTGTGTGAACATAAAAAATACTAGATTTTTTTATCATTGAATAAATATTAAACATTAAATTAAAATTTATTATTGGACTGCAACTTTGAAAGGATTGAGGAGCAACCAGAAGAAAATAGCAGAACTGGACAGATTTAGGACCAACATAGCAATATGTTTGATAATTCGCCAATTTGAGATGCAATATTTTATGCAAATCAGAGGATTAATAAATCAAAATACAGCGTGAGACACTGAGATTTAAGAAAGGCATACCTCTATCTAAAGTCCTTTGACGTGATTGGAGAAATCGCTTTGAAGTGTTCTTACATAATTACCTGATAATTTACTCTACAGACACAAATCAGGAATCCATGAGAAACAAAAACAAGTGTAGAATTACAGGTAAAACAATTGCTCGTGGTTAAAAAAATTAAACTTGAATATCCCAGAAACTGCAGTTCTACTACTTGTATGATTAATGTCTTCTATGATGCTCTCCATTGATTGAAGAAGCAAATAATGGATGCACCACAACAATATTTTTGGCACGTTTGATAAAAGTGCTACATGTGACCTTATGAGAGTTTAGATCCTCTACTTTTCCTTAAGATAACGACAGGGTCACACCTGCAATAGAAAAAAAAAGGACACTTGCAGGGTTGGAATATAGAACTGCACGGCAGGATCCACCTGCTTTTCCTTTCTCTCACAAACCAAACTTGCAGTCAAACTTAAAACTCAAGCAATCTAAATCCCTATCAGTTCTTAATAAAAATAGCTCAAGCCTCTTTCTCTGTAACATGATGTTGTAATTTAAGTGGGTCAATCGTAAAATTGTCTGCCCAAAAAACCGCAATAGCCTGTCAAGCTTCAATTAGCTGCCCTGCCGCATTCTTGACAAATGTAGGCTCCTCAGTAAAAAAGTAATCTTCCAACACCTTCCCACAGATTACACAACATCTGAGAAGCAAAACTAATAAAAGAAAATAAACATTCAATAACACCGGAGGTTTCCTCTACACATTCCTAGATCAATAATTAAATTAAATAAAATATACAGTTCCAAATTCAATATGCATAGCATAATGCACAAATTTTACTAGAAAAAAGAAATTCCGAGAATTAGTGTGAAAGAACCAAAGATACTCACAAGAAACCATCATCCATTCTCTCCCCAGCTACATCTTTGGCACAGTGACTGCAGTACACCATTGTGGTTGATACAGATCTGCAAAGTCAGTGAGATGAAGGCATTGAAAATGATAGTAAAACTGAAGAGAAATAAGAGGGAGTTGAAATGTTTTAGAGNGTGTTCTTACATAATTACCTGATAATTTACTCTACAGACACAAATCAGGAATCCATGAGAAACAAAAACAAGTGTAGAATTACAGGTAAAACAATTGCTCGTGGTTAAAAAAATTAAACTTGAATATCCCAGAAACTGCAGTTCTACTACTTGTATGATTAATGTCTTCTATGATGCTCTCCATTGATTGAAGAAGCAAATAATGGATGCACCACAACAATATTTTTGGCACGTTTGATAAAAGTGCTACATGTGACCTTATGAGAGTTTAGATCCTCTACTTTTCCTTAAGATAACGACAGGGTCACACCTGCAATAGAAAAAAAAAGGACACTTGCAGGGTTGGAATATAGAACTGCACGGCAGGATCCACCTGCTTTTCCTTTCTCTCACAAACCAAACTTGCAGTCAAACTTAAAATTCAAGCAATCTAAATCCCTATCAGTTCTTAATAAAAATAGCTCAAGCCTCTTTCTCTGTAACATGATGTTGTAATTTAAGTGGGTCAATCGTAAAATTGTCTGCCCAAAAAACCGCAATAGCCTGTCTTGCTTCAATTATCTGCCCTGCCGCATTCTTGACAAATGTAGGCTCCTCAGTAAAAAAGTAATCTTCCAACACCTTCCCACAGATTACACAACATCTGAGAAGCAAAACTAATAAAAGAAAATAAACATTTAATAACACCGGAGGTTTCCTCTACACATTCCTAGATCAATAATTAAATTAAATAAAATATACAGTTCCAAATTCAATATGCATAGCATAATGCACAAATTTTACTAGAAAAACGAAATTCCGAGAATTAGTGTGAAAGCACCAAAGATACTCACAAGAAACCATCATCCATTCTCTCCCCAGCTACATTTTTGGCACAGTGACTGCAGTACACCATTGTGGTTGATACAGATCTGCAAAGTCAGTGAGATGAAGGCATTGAAAATGATAGTAAAACTGAAGAGAAATAAGAGGGAGTTGAAATGTTTTAGAGGATTGGAATAAAAGTTGAATTCAATAAGGGTTTATCATTTAGGGCGAAAGGTGGCAAAATCTGCCAAATAAATAAATTAGTAATTAAAAGTTAAAGAATTAAAATAATCAAAAATTACCTCACTCGTAAATCAGTTGATAGAAACTATTCTATCTAAATCAGAGATTTTAATCAACGAGTGGAAACTGTTTTAATTTAATTACGTCCTAATCCTGGAGAGTATAGCTTGTTGTATGATTACTTCATTAATGCAACAAAAGGAAGAAGTAAAGAGTTTTAGGCTTTCTTATGCTCTAATTCAAAGTCATTTTTCACCAGCCCAACTTCATTCCTATCAAATATTATCTGAGCATGCAATGATTGTGTTTCAGGGCCAAATTTTATTTATATGACAAATTGCAATGTTATGGTGATGGTAGTGAGTATCGTACCCGACACGATACGATTCTCCTCCACGATACGAATCGCTTGAAAACTATCATCTGGATCGCATGAATCGACACGATACGTCAAATTGGAACAGTTCAAAAACTGGGAGGAAAATTGAGTGAGTGAGAGTTCATGACACTAGTAAGCTTTAAACTGCGGTCACATATTTTAATTATGAAGGCAATATCGCGAACACTACAAATTAAACTTATTATTTGAAACATATTTTATCTTTGATAACAGTTATTCCAAGAAATATCGTGATATTGTAAATTTATTAAATTATGAAGATATGTATCACAAGTTTACCGGATAATCCGGTCCAATGTTTATGGACAATAATATATCTTCTAATTAGAATTAATTTTCAACACAATTATAACTGTATTTAAACATGTTATATGTACAGAATAAATATCTACACGTATCACTAAAAATCATAATTCATATGAATTATATTTTAATTCTAGGATAAACAATTTGTGTTACTCTTAATAGTAAACAATGTAATATACAAAAAGATTTAGAATATAAAATATTAAAAATAAGGTTAAATTAGTTATTTGATTCCGGTTTTTGTCAGAGATAATTTAAGTAGATCTTCTCAATTATTTATTTTTCTCAATTAACTCTTATTTTTAGAAAAATTAATTTAATTATGTTGTTTTTATTATATATGTACTATCACCGTCAAATAATTACCAAGTGTCACTCAATAATCTTTTTTTTGTCAATGTGTTAAATCAATATTATGTTAAGTGGCACTATCAGTGTCATGCATTAATTTCAGTATTAAGATTGTATATTCAATTTATTTTCTATATTTTTTATATTCAATTCAATCTCAATCTTTTTAAAAAATTAAATAATATTATCTCTTTTTAAATTTAGAGTAAATTTATTTTTAATATAAATGTCATACTTATATTTTTACTAAAATTGATATTTTTATTAAAGATTTTAAAAGTATTTTTAAACGGACTCTAATTATATTATTAAATTTTATTTAAATAAATTGTTTTTAAACAATATTTTATTAATTAAAAAGGATATGATTATAAACATAAAATGGCTAAATATATATTTTCAAATTTTTGAGTTAGAAGTTCAACCATTTAATTTCAATAATTAAATAATTAGAAAAAGACTAAAGTATTTTTTTTCTAGATTTTTATTAAGAATATCAAAACGAGTTGGGCTCAACGGATCGACCCCCCAACCCGACAAAAAAAAGGTAGGTTGGGTCACATATTTGAACCAGTAACCTCAAAGTAGCCGACCTGCCTCTGATCCTCTAACTCATTTGATGACAATGCAAGCCAACTTGCAGTCAATTTGCAACCCGTTTTAAATGTGTTATTTTTTTCTTTATTCATTTACCAAAGACCTACAAATAAAAACAGAACAACACTCGTCTTTCCATCTTGAAACTCAACGGCGAGACTCCTTATTAGTTAGGCTCTCTTACGACGACATAGGTCACCCACGGTAGCGAAGTTCACGCATAATGGCCACAAGTTCGTTTTTCTTCTTTGATTCATTTTCTAAGCTTCTTCTTCGTACTACAAGATTTGATGGCCCATTCTTCAAGTTGTAGGCACCAAGCAAGAAAGATTGTCCAAGGGGAAGCAAATGAAATTGAACCAAAGTAAGAAGAAATATATGAAATTTTAAACGATGAAAACACAAGACATTAAGGAAAAACAACAATACACAACACGGAAATATAAGGGAAACAATATACTAAACTCTTGAAGACCAAGATTATCAAAGCTCTTGACACCCAATAATTCTCATCCTCCAAGCTATAGGCGCCAAACAAGTAGGAAGGTCTGAGGTGGGTGCAAAAGCTATGATAAAAAAAGGTGTGTTGTGGTTCGATAATGGTGATGTTTGGGTGCTCTCTAGAGAGATTCAGTTAACTCTCAAGGAAGAGTGACTAAAGGAAACCAAAATGTGAGCTCTAGCCTAAGGGACTTTTGGAGATAAGTAGAATGACATAAATTTGGTAGCATTCATTTACTAATCTCAAAAGGTAGTTTTAACAATGTGAGAGGGCATCTACTTATATCCTAAGAAATCCTAGATATATCTCACAAAAAGGAGAGAAAAACCCTAATTTACTTTAGCTTGGAGGTTAAGAGAGAGTCAAGTGTTAAAGGTGACTTGCCAAGTGGCAAGAGCATCATGCACCAAAGGTGCAAAAGACCATCACACCTTCACACTTAAAGAGTAAGTTAGGCATATATGTAGGGTTGACTCCTTTAGTTCACAACCCTAGACCTAAAACACTACATTACTATCCCAAGGCCCAAAGAAAATCCTATATCATTGGCCCATAATACAAGGCCCAAAAGAAAAATACTCTATTAATTATAATAAATCATTGGCCCAAGAGAATAAGAGCTTGGGTCCACTTATCTCAAATGAAGCTCACTCTTCTTGTTTGTGTTTCGCCATGGCTCTAATGTTTGGTCCTTGGCTAGGGGGTTTATCATCATCCCCTCCTTCTTGAAAATGATTTGTCCTCAAATCTTCATGTTTCTTCATGACAACGTCCCTCTTTCTTTTGGTTATGTTTGGTCTTCTTCCTCCCAGATCAAAGACCTTCTTATAATAAACAAAAGACAAGATAATTGTTGGATGAACAATTATCCAAAGCATGTAACTCCTAATGATCATACACCTTTTATCAAGTGAATAATAATGGTACTTGTGTTTAGGAGCGTTTTCTTTTAATTCCTTGTTTGCCTTATGCAAGACCCGGAAAAAGTAGGGGTCTTAAAAAGAAAGTTTTGTTAAAACTTGAGTATGTTTCTTTTAAGAGTTGATATGTCTACTAAGGTGTTGTGTGTTTACATATTTGTTAGAACATAATTATGTTACTTCTTGGATGCTATTTTAATAAAAGTGCAACACATGTTTTGGTATGTTTGTTGGATTGTGATATATGTGTGTTTGTTTGATATTAGAAGTGTTTACTAGAATTAAATGAATGTGAGTTCAAATCATAAAGAGAAAACTTTAAGAGAAACTTATATTTTTTATTTATATTTTGTCTAGGAGCAAAAGGGTTTTTTTATTCTTATTAATTCGGTGCATAAATTAAATAAGGGGGTGTGGGAACTAAAGAGTCCATGTGACATTAAAATCTGAAACATGATGAGAGGGTAACGTGACAGTGAGAAAAAAATAATTGAGATGGATTTGGATTTAAAAATCAATTGTGATATTAGAATAAGAGATATGATTGGGTGAGTTTCTAGATTTGAAACATATTTTTTCTAAAAGATAGAGTTAGGGCTACAAAATAAAAAGGAGAGAATAAGAGAGAGAGAGAGAGCTTTTGAAAAACCTAAACCCTACATGAAAGGATAGAAGAGAGAGAGAGAGAGATATATAAGGAGAGAAGGACGTTTTATGGGAGAGAAGAAAATGAGCTACAGAAAATCTTAGTGCAAAGGAAGATATGTGATGTTTTGGGGTTGTAAATAAAGTCCTAGTATTGGCCGAGATATGGGGAAACATACCTTTGTTTGTGTGTCATTGTATGTTATATGTTTTTTATTATCTTGATTGATAATCCTTGCTTCGATGTATGTGTAGATGATTATGATTATGATTATCTTTGGTTATTGTTAGATAAGGGTTTCTGTATGCATGGTGATAGGGTTTATATTGTATTTGTGTTGGGTTTTCCCTATGAATATATGTATGATTTTGTTGAGTTATCCCATAATAGAGTTTGATGCTAAAGAGGAACAAAGTTATGATACTTGGGGTTTTTACCATGCAAATACATGATATAAAGATAGTATGATAATCATATGTAAAATATTGGGTTTGGTTGGGTTATGATTTGCATAATGATGGTTTTTGGATGATCCAAGTGATGTAATGTATGTATTAAGGTCTGTTCATAAAGATATGTGAGGCTTGAATGCATGCATGATGTTTTGGGAGTTTCCCTCGTGATCTAGGGTTGATGTACGCGTGTTTTGAACACTTGAATTTTATCCAGTATGTGTTTCGATTTGGCAATAATCGATTATCATTAGTCATAATCGATTATTTTCGTATTAATTTTGAGTTTTGTTCAAGAATAATCAATTATCTAAGATTATAATCGATTATCTTTTCATGTGCGATGAATATGGGAATTTGATGTGTTAAAGCCATTGAAATAATCGATTATCTTAAGAGATAATCGATTATCACATTATGTTTTGTGTAATTGTGAACTTTATGGGAATAATTGATTATCACCAATGCACTTTTGTTAAAAGTGATGAATTTGAAGAATGGACGTGAACCAAGCTTGAGGAGTTGTAAAACGTGATAATAATCAGAAAATAAGATTAGTGGCTATGTTTAGATGTCAGATTTGACTTTTGAATTGGTGATGGAGCATGAGTGGATGATGGAATGCACAAGGGTGTGTGTGGTTGATCAATGAGCATGAGACATGAGAGATTAGTTTACTTGTTGTACCTAGTAAATCCTGAGACTATTTACGGATAGGGACTTCTTTTGACATTGGTTGTTGAAAAAGGAGTGACTTTCTTTGGCACTGGTTGTTGAAAAGGGAATGATGTTCTCTTTGACAAATAGTTGTAGAAAAGTGAATAGTAATCGAGTGTTGAATCTTCTTTGATGAGGGAGATATGTTACACCTTGTGTGATATAGGAGCAAGTCCAAAGCCAAAAGAGGGATGACTCGAGTATGCCTATAGGGGAGGCTATAGGTGGGCCTATAGGGGAGACTACATGTGGGTGAAGTAGGATGCATTAGTAGGTGTGGAGTTCATGGTTTAGTGTTGCTCATTGTGTTGTTCATGATTGAGATAATCATGGTATTAAAGATGTTCTTGGTTATGCTATGTGGATAGTGGTGTTACTATAATGGTTATAGTAAGTAGTTAACATAGGTGCTAATGAGTGGATAGACCAAGGGTCTAGGTGTAAGATTTTGGAGATGACATCAATGGTTAAAGATCGAGGATCGATGATCAATGATCTAGTAATTCATAATTATTGAATTGTTTGTGTTAAAGGATTAGGAATTCTATTGTTAATACTTCTATGTATGCAGTGTCTGACTATTGTTGATATAATCAATATGTGTATATCTTGTTTTTATAATTATTTTACCGGTAGCTTACCCCATACCTATTTATGTTGTATGTTGTGAATGAAATTATCGGCGATGATCATATAATACATTATAGTGAGAAGATGATATTATAGATGTTTCAGAGGTATGATATATTCGTGAGACGACGAGGGAAAAAATGGAGCTTCTTCAAGAAGTTCTTTTGGTATAGACTTTCAAAACAATATAATTGTAGTTGTGTTATTTCCTTAGTCATTTTAATTACTTTTGGAATAATGTAATTGAAAAAAGATTTTGAAACTATTATGTTTTGAATAAATTATGCATGTTTAAAAGTTAAGGTTTGAAAAATACTGTTTCGGTAGAGATTTTTAGGACCAAGAGACTAACATTTTTGACATGGCTTTGCTGCTTTCCAATGCTTGAGTTGAGTGTGCCGCTCGATTGGACTCTGGATGCAGTTCGGTTGAACTCTGGATGTTGTTTGGTTGTACTCCTGATGGGGGGAGGTACCTGCAAAATGCACTCCAACGCTCAAGTTAGGAGCGGTTTTATGAACTGTTTATCACAGTTTAATATTTAAGTTCTGATCGGACGTAAGTAGAACGTAGTGGAGTCTTAGTTAAACGCGTGTAGAATGTAAGTGGAACGTACCTGACTTTTGGCCCTCTCATTGTATTTATAAGTGTTTCATAGACCAAATAACAACATCGGTGTTGCGGATGGACCGAACGACCATGAGTGGATAGACCAAACGGTCCTCAGTGTATACCACACATATGCCCCCCAAGTCCGAGTTAACCGTTTGGCTTTAGCCAAGGTTAAGTATAGGACTTATATGAGCTTGGGAAAGGTCGTCCTCGTTCTATTGGGGAGGTTGTTCTGATTGTCGTTGCTCGTCTCTGACCGAATGGTGGACTTTAGGAGTTCCCTTTTGAACTTGTTACTAGGTCGAGCGGCTTATGATGAGAGTTCTTTTTACAACTTTTTCCCACGTTGACTAACAACTTTGATAGCATTTTGTTTATCTACACTATGAAGCCGACTGGCTGAATACATTTTAGGGCGAATGGCCGAATATCTATGAGGCCGAATGGCCGAATATCTATGAGGCCGAATGGCCGAATATCTGTGAGGTCGAATGGTCAAGTACTTGCGAGGTCGAATGGCCGAGCACCTTTGACGCCTATTGGCTGAATACATGTGAGGAGGCCGAATGGTCGAATGCTTGTGACCGCTCAGCTTAGGACGAGAGTGAGAGTTCACGAAGAACGTTCCTCAACACTCGGTTTAAACCAAGAGTTTTTTGGATAACTTCCCTGGGTTTTGTTTACAAGAGTGACAGTTCGTTGAGAACTTTTATCACCACTCGGTTTGAACCAGGAGTTTTTCGGATAACGTCCCTAGGTTTTATTTACCAGAGTGAGAGTTCGTTGAGAACTTTTATCACCGCTCGGTTTGGACCAGGAGATTTTCGAATAACGTCCCTGGGTTTTGTTTACGAAAGTGACAGTTCGTTGAGAATTTTTATCACTGCTCGGTTTGGAACGAGAGCTTTTCGGATAACGTCCTTGGGTTTTGTTTACGAGAGTGACAGTTCGTTGAGAACTTTTATCACCGCTCAATTTCGACCAAGAGTTTTTTGGATAACGTTCTTGGGTTTTGTTTACGAGAGTGACAGTTCGTTGATAACTTTTATCATCGTTCGGTTTGGACCAGGAGTTTTTCGGATAACGTCCCTATGTTTTGTTTATGAGAGTAAAAGTTCGTTGAGAACTCTTATCACCGCTCAGTTTGGACCAAGAGTTTTTCAAATAACGTCCCTTGGTTTTGTTTACGAGAGTGACAGTTTGTTGAGAACTTTTATCACCACTCAGTTTTGACCAGAAGTTTTTCAGATAACGTCCCTGGGTTTTGTTTACGAGAGTGACAGTTCGTTGAGAACTTTTATCACCGCTCGGTTTGGACTAGGGGTTTTTCGGATAACGTCCCTAGGTTTTGTGAGATGGTCCAAACGGTAAGTTCCAGATTGGCCAACTGATTTGTGTGCAAGATCCTGTCATCTGCATTAAAGAAATATAACAACTGGAATTGTACATTGTGAGGAAAAGAGTAGCCAGACAAACCAACTCATTTATAAGGTTATTGAATTAATATTGAACGACCAATCAAGTAAGCCTGCTCAGTCTTCGGTTGAATGTTTTTAGACCAAAATGAAGACTCCATATTAGGATGTGTCATGGCCAGGATGTAATTGCTTTAGTGCTTTGTGTCTGCAAAACAGATGAAGAGGTTGACCGTACTAACATTAATATGCACCGGTCGGGATGCGCTCACACGAGAGCCAAGTCATATGGATAAGAGCGATCGATATGATGGCTTGCTGACATTTGGAAGCAATAGAAAAGCGCATAAAGCCTATGAGGCCGAATGACCGAATGTTTGAATACTTGAGGCCTTGGAAAGCCGAACAATCGAGGCCAAGTAGCCGAATACCTGTGAGGCCGAATGGCTGAATGTTTATGAAGCCGAATGGTTGAATGCCTGTGAGGTCGAATGGTCGAATACCTGTAGGAATGAATTGTCGAATGCTTGAACATTTGAGGTCGTGAGAGGTCGAGCAGTTAAGGTCGAATGACCGAATACTCTTGAGGCCGAATTGTCGAACGCTTGAACGTTGGACACTTGGCGCCAAATTTGGCTAAGTATTTGAGGCCATGAAAGGCCAAACATTCAAGGTCGGATGGCTAAATACCTTTGAGGTCCAATGGTTGAATGGTTGTAAATTCGTAGAAGCTTGTTGACGTTAATGGTTTCTTCTATCAGGATCAATATGTAGGGGTGTGGTTGACATGATGATGTTGAGACTGCGTCCTTGTCTGGTTCCTTGTGGTTACAGGGAATGCCCCTCAGCCCCACGGTGAGTGCCAAAAATGTTTCGGTAGGGATTTTTAGGACCGAGAGACTAACCTTTTTTATGTGGCTTTGCTGCTTTCGATTGCTTGAGTTACGTGTGTCGCTCGGTTGGACTCTGGATGTCGTTTGGTTGTTCTCCTGATGGGGGGAGGTACCTGCAAAAGGCATTCAAACGCTCAAGTTATGAGCGGTTTTATGAACTGTTTATCATAGTTTGATATTTAAGTCCCGATCAGACGTAAGTAGAACGTAGCAGAGTCTTAGTTAAACGTGTGTAGAATGTAAGTGGAACGTACCTGGCTTTTGGCTCTGTCATTGTATTTATAAGTATTTCATAGACCAAATAACAACAAACTTACCTGAAGATTCAGTTAGTTACTCAAAAACGGCTTATCAATATCTCTAATCAGATATCTTTGGTTATTTTACCGTTTGTTGGACTTTTGGCCCAATAATGATAATAACTTAAATGCTGACCCAATAATGGCCCAACATTGGTGTTGCGGATGGAAAGAACGACCATGAGTGGATATACCGAACGGTCCTGGGTGTATACCTTACACATACATTTATGCGTTAGTAAATATTCAGTTTTTGTAAACCCGTGGCATCCCAAAATTTTAGGGCGCTACACCTTGTGTTGAATCCATGTAATTTTGGAGTGACTTCCTTTTACAACACACGGTTTATTATGGTCTTGTTTTTATTCTTAAGATGAATGAAAAAGGACCTATGTTGGCTTTATACACAAGCTTTTTGCCCTTAAAATGATAGTTTTTATTCTTAAGATGAATGAAAAAGGACCTATTTATATGCTGAACTTTTATTTTCAACGAAAAAAATCAAAGTGCAATTTGTAATAAAAAAAATTAAGGGTAAAGCTAAAATCTATAAAATTGTAAAAAATAAATCATTGTTTTGAGTTGATAAAACTTTTCATAAATATTTATAAAAGAAAAAGATAATATATATTTTTCTTAAGTTCAAATTAATTTACGTACATTAAAATTAAAAAAAATTAATTTAATTTTTTTATGAGTTAAATATGTTTTTAGTTTCTAAAACTATGAAATTGATTTTCGTCTTTCTTATGTTTATTTTCATCCTTTTAATTTTGAAACTCCGTGTGTCATGTTGCTTTTTTCCTTGTTTTTATCCTTATGAGTCACTTCTACCTTCACCTCCTTCGTCTCCACCCCCACGTCTTATGCTACTTTCCTTCGTTACTGTGTCATGTTGCTTTTTCTTCTTCTTTTTATCATCTGTCACTCCATCGTCACCTCCACCTTCACCTCCTTCATCTCTACCCGCACCTTCACCTCCTTCGTCTCTACCCCAGCGACTTTTCGATTTCTCTTCAACATGTTCACTTTTTTCTTCTTCTTTTGTTAGTTGCAGTGGAAATATGTATTGCTTTTTATTTTTTTGGAAAAATAAAGCTGTTTTGGATTTTCTGAAGCTTCTTGTTTTTATTTGAGGATTGAGTTTAGGTTGGCAAGGGCTTGATAACGGCTTACACAAATTCAGTTAAAGTGATCTTTTGTAATGGCGCGGTGGAGAGGATTCTCAAGAGTAGCTGCAACTTTTTAAAGATTGACACGTTTAAAAAAATAAGTGACTTGACTGTCGTAAAGTCGTTCAATTTTAAAGACTAAAGAGTTTTAAAATTAAGAGATGAAATGAACAAATTTTGAAGAGAAACGAAATCCAAAATCACTTAAAATTAGATATTAAAAACATATTTAACCTTTTTTTATATATAAAATTTGATTGTATTATTTTTCTGAGAAACGTTTATAAAAGAATTTAATCAAATGATGGCTTTACGACACGCAAAGATCCAAACATTAAAAATGCCCTCATGCATGTTATAATGATACAGATTCTAGGAATGTTGAAAATGTATATTAAACTTCGTGATGATTATTTTCACCATTATTACGTAGTCATGGTTTTGATAAAAGAAATTAATTTAAGCACATAAAACTCAAAGTTGAAATGACAAAAAGAAAGTGATCGATTATATTATAACCAAAATTTGAGTAGTCTTTACAAGTGATAAAAATGAAAGAAAATGATATGGTTATTACCTGCACTGTTGTTTGTGAAAGAATTTATCAGAGAGAAGTTTTGTTAGGAAATTTTTCAGCCTTCTTGAAGCTGGACCAGGGTTAAGCACACCATAATTCTCAGTTCTCAAAGCTGAGCATGCTCTGTGTTTTCCACCCTGAGAGCACCACCCTCCAAAGGAAAATTGTCCATGGTACCTCTTCAGAAGATCCCTATCAATTTTATCAAGAACGGGATCATTTCTCTTGAATTTTCTGGCAAATGGACGGCTACTAAGAACCATTTTTCTGTAGTCCTTGAGTCCCAGAGACCTAGGGTGTTGTTTTGGAGGGTTGTCCCAAGTAATGTAGTGAAGATCATGGTTGACAGTTGTGTTCTTGTAGTCTTCAGAGTTGCATATAACCGTTTGGAAATATCCTTCTGGGGATGACACAAAGTTGGTGTAGTAGAGGAGCAGGGTCCTTGGCAAATTTTCCCACCCCACTATGCAATATTCTGCAAAAGATCTTGACAGTATTGTCCAAGCTGAACCTGATGAATTTTGGGGACATTCAGAATCATATAATGTTAGCTCATGAAAATTTTTAATATTCTGTTCATAATCTAAGTATAAGAATGATGTCAATAGGCCTTAATGTTGTATCTCCCCCAATGAATTATCCCTCAGATTGTGTCATGCATGTTTAGAGGTCTAATTAACACAATCTAATTATCTAAATACCTTTAGGGTTCACTTGAATCATTACATTAAACACACCAGTTAATGTGATTTTTTATACAAATGTTGGCATGTTTTGTTCTATGTTGAGAAATTGATTCTGGGTCTAAACCGTGTGTGTGTGTGTGAAATTGAGACTGACAGTCTTGAAAAGATATACAAAGCACAAAAAAGTGGAAAGATGCTATTAATGAAGACACACATCCACCGTCTAAGCACTTACTATCCTGCACCAGCAAGGAATCACATGCATTGCTAGAATCGTCAACTTTTGACACTTGTATTTTCCACAAAATACAATCTAATTTCAAAATTTCATCGAATCTCTCTGCATAAAACGACAAAGTCTACATGGTATAATCCTTGCAATTCTGTTATATAATACCCTTCTAAACTCATGTTATATAATACCATGGTGATTTGTAATTAGTGGAAACTGACACTTGCTTTCCAAGACCCTTTATTCAATTTGATAATTTAGAAATTTTTCTTTTTTCATGTTCACCAAAATTCATAGGCATGTGAGAATTAATCAGAATGGTCTGATGGCTAAAGAAGAGGTTGTGGAGTTTCACTCATCTGACATTGGTAGGTAAAGTTTTTGAAGCCACATTAACATCAATGCCAATCCACCACCAACCATTCAATTACCTTCCGTGACTTTTGAGCTATAATTTGAAAAGGACATTTTTCTAGCACCACAACATTGATAATTGTTTAGTCTTAAATCTCTAGATCCAACCATAAAATATAGTTCTGGTTGCTTACATGTTCAGAAGTTTGGTTTGCGTTACTTCATAAACTTGACCTTTTACCATATGAAAAAGGCACTTTATCTAAAAATGTTCTAATCCAAGAAGAATTCTATTAGCTATTAGCTGAGTAGTACATATATTAAATACTAATCTACACCAATCAGTAATTACACTAGGGGGGAATATAAAACTGAGATAAGATCTCATATAAAGTTGAAATTTTGGCAGTGACGACAACAATAAATTATGACATTGATGTGTGCACCATATTTTATGGGACAACGCATGGTCACTGTACACATACTTTCAGAGTATCACATGGTCCGCATACCAAGAGAAAATGTCTAATAATACATACACATGCGTGTGATGAAGGGAATCACAGAAGATAAACTTAAACTTGTGTACACGCAACTACCATAACAGCACTAGAACAAAGAGATTAGGGAGAAAATAATACCTGTGTAGAGCTTAAAAGATGTTGGTAGACTCCTCTGCTTAATAACCCACCAAATTTCTGATTTATTCAGGCTATAAAGCCCCGGATCTATTATCATTGGCTTCCCTCTCTTATTCCTAAAATGGGGTATTTAGAACATTAAGATCATAACTTTGAACAAATTATAAGGCTTAAAGTAGAAAAATCAAATAAAGGAGCAATGCCACTAACAGTTTCCAACCCAGTTGACTGCTATGCTGTATGAAATTGATATCCCTTCTTGGCAACTCAGAAAACACTTGGATCAGATCTGAAAGATTAAAATGGTTCACACACACCAATCAACACTAGTAAGATAGTTGCAAATAGTTAAAGAAAGTGAGTGGCGAAAATAATCAGACAAAACATAAATGTTGTTTCTCATATGTTTCTGGTGTTCTTTGAGACACTCATGTAGTTCAATTGGATAATCCTAATGGAATAGCATAAGGCCACTCACCATACCATCTTGTGTAACTAAAGGATAATCAGATGCACTAAGATTAATAAACCAGTCCCATTGGCAGGTCCTAAGAAGCATTGCCATGGCATGGAGAGTGGTAGCAAGCATGGTTGGTCCTCTATAGGTGACCAAATTAGGCTTTCCCACAACCCAAACGTTCCCCACTTGACCAAAAACAGGATCACTAGCCACATATTCTGCCACTTCCCTGTGTTCAGCCTCTGGAGCCCCATAATCCACATGAATCAGATAGTAGTTCCCTGGATGATACAGCACCCTCATCAACCTTTTGAGCTTCCCAACATCTCCTTTTGATGCAGAGATCAAGTAAGCAAAAGTAACCGGATAGGCCTGGCTGTTCTTTGGGACACTCATGTAGTTCACAGCAGACCTGAGGCTGGAGAGTTGTATGGTCAATCTTGTGGGAATGAAGATGAGAAAGAACAAGATTGAGGATACCATGAAGGAAGCCATGAAGATTTTGAGCCCCATTTGGGAGAAAAGTGCAAAGAGAACATAAAAATTGAAAATTGTGTGAGAAAGATAAGGTGGGAGGAGAAGCTAAGTACATAAGAGGGAAAGAGGTTGTTCAGTGGTTAATGTTGTTGGATGGTGAAGACATCATAATATGGGTGGAATTTGTGAAACTAGGAATAGTGTGGTTTACATCACATATTCTGGTTCCTTTCTTCCAACTCAAGGCCACCGTTTGTCAGTGAATTGTCGGTTGAGATTACAAAAAGTGGATTCCAGTGAGAGATCACTTTACACTTTACACTTTACACTTAGAATAAAAGAAAGAACATAACCCAAACATGTTGTATGCAATATTTTACCATGTAACACTGTTAATGTAAAAGATAAACATATCCTTTTCGATGAACTACACGTGTTAATGTGTTAGTGGGAGACAAGTCTACATGTCGAATAGGTCAGATTTAGAATGCCATTATTGCCTAATCTACATGGCTAAGCTTTGTCATGCGTTAGCAAAAACGGAAAATACATTTGTAGTGAAATGATTTGCTTAACAACATTGTTTAATGTGTTGTCTAAATTGATCATATGTACTTTTTATGTGTTTAAACTGCTACGGATTCCACAAGGCAAATACGTTGCATATTGGTTAGCGAAAGAGGAAGCAAGATCTACTACTTCTCCGTTATTTCTTCTAAATTTGTGTCCATCAGGTGTTTGTTCAATTGTGCTAGCTGAAGCTATGGGCGCATATTTTATTTAATGTTTTTTTCTTATTAATTTAAACGTTTCATTGTTTTATTTTTAAAATTTAAAATAAATATATTAATTTTTATTTTAAATTAGTATTTTTATTTAAAGTAAATTATGAAATTAAGAATAAAAAGACTGTACAAAATCAATAAAAGTGTTTAACATCTAAACAAAATAGATTTGATAAAATGATAATTAATTTTGAACAAGTACACTTAACTTGGTAAGGTAAAGAAGTATTTATTTATGAAAGATGATGTTATAAGTTGGCCTTCTATATTGTATTTTACTTTGTATACCAATTTCAAGAGGGGTGAGTGGGTTAAAATATGACCTTTAAAAATTAAAAAGAAATTCGTAAACTATTATTCATAAGAGTAATCAAATGTAGCAGTCAATGAGTACTAAGAAGAATAAAAAATTCAAGACAATTAGATAAGATAAATCACACATACACAAATTTTTATATGGGTTCAATTCTTTTTAAATATATATCCAAATAATCCTGACAATCTTAACAAAAATTTTCACTAATAATTTTGAATTATCCAATTATAATAACTTTTATGTAACTAAAACAATAAATATAAACTACTTCTTGAAATACTCTTAAAAAGGATTTACAAAAATAATAAAAATACTCAATTATTATACACACATAAGACTGATGCAAAGTTATCAATACAATTTACAAAAGAAAAGGAGAAATTAGTCATTGTTTCAACAAGGACATAAATGACTATTACGTATAAAACAATATTTATTCTAAATAGGTTTAATATCAATTTTGGTCCCTTATTTTATTAGTTGTATTCAAAATAGTCCTTCTATTTTTGAATTGTTTAGAGTGATCTCATTTTTTTGTAAAAACGGATTAAGTTGGTCATTTTTGCTGACAGAGTAAAAAACATTAATGGTGTAATGTTTACCTAACTAAAAGTGAATAACCTGTCTAGTTATTCATTAAGTGGCAAGTTTCGTCATCTATTAATTTCCCTTTTGTTAGTTCAAATTTCAAAGGGTACTTTACTCTTTACCTTAATCAGAGTTTTAGAAACTCTTGGCTTCCATTTTTGGGACTTCCTTTTTCTCGAACAAATCCAACAACATGGGTTCCTCATCGCGCAAGGAGACACCCTCCTCCTTCCTCTCCTCTGTTTCTGGGTTGGCATTGCAGGAACCTTTCTTCTTTCCTTCTTCTTGTTTTGGTTTTGTTCGTATTAGGGATCCGAATTGGGGTTCTATTTTTGGGACTTTGATCTCGCGATGTTGGGTTTCCTTCCTTGGTTGGGTTTTTGTTTTGTTTTTTCTACAAGTTGGTGGTGCAATGGTTGAAGTTCTTCGTGATCTTGTGATTTACGGATTGTAGGATTTTTGTTTGGGATTGAGGGTTATGATTTGGGAATTTCTTGTGTATTGTTTCTCTCCTCTATAGATTGTTAATGCGATTTGGAGGTTAGAGTTTTTGAATTGGGGTTTTGTTTTCTTATTTCACATTTTGGGATTATCTGCAAATTGTATTCTGATCTTGCACTTTTGGGGTTTCTAGAATCTGTGATCTTGCATTTGGGGTTCTTTGGGTTTTGTTTCTAAAATAAAACTTTGATGGTGAATTGCTTCCAACCTAATTGTAATTTGCTTTAGCATTAACTTTAACTTTTCCACGTCAATAACTTTAAGCTTTAACATTTACATGTCAATTGACCTGAGCTTGCCACATAATGAATAGCTTGACAGGTCATTCACTATTGGCTAAGGTGAACATTACACTGTTAGCGTTTTTACCATTTTTACAAACTTGAACCGTTTTTACAAAAATGGGACCACTCTGAACAACTCAAAAATAGGAAGACCACTTTGAACACACCTAACAAAATAAGGAACTGAAATTGGTATTAAGCCTTCTAAATATCATTTTTTTGCCTTCATAAATCTACATTTAAATATATTCTAATAAAAGTGTGCTATACTATGTCAAAATTTTCATTAATATTCATAGACTGGTAGATCTTAGGAGTGGCAAAACAGGTCGTAGGCTAACTCGTCATCTCATCAGGAAAGAGGTGGGTAAGGTTAAATTTTTTAATACGCGAGGTTGTATTAGTTTGACTCATTTGGCTTGTCAACCTATTGGGTCACATAATGAATTGGTTACAGGTTGGCCCATGACCCAATTTAACATGTAAAAATGAAAGTTAAATCATGTGAAATAAGCTGGCTCTTGACCCATATATGAATTTCATTATTTTCTTAACTAACCTTAACTATATCATCAAGGTTTTAAATACCGAACAAATAAACTGAGTCACTAAGTCCCTAACCTAATATTGAAAGTAGATAAAGCAAAACAAACAAAAAAAAATCAATTTTTTTCCAAGTCCATTTAATCATAAAAAAATGGACAAGCTAAATGTCCAAGGGAGGGACGAGTTACATTTCCTAGCCCATGTTGTGTTAACGGGTTGGCCCCGTTCGACCCATCTTTAATAGGCCAATGACAGGTTGGTTAGGCCAAAACAGATTGGACTGACCCATTTTGTCACTCGTAGTAAATCTAGATTGTCATAAATAGACTATTAAGATTGAATTAGTTAGGTTCAATAAAGTTATCCATGAATTCTACATACAATCAAACATGTTTAACTTTAAACTTTTACTTGTATACTTCTTTTGTATCTTATTTACAAAATCCATAACATCCTTTATTTTTTAACTCCCATTTTTTTCTTTGATTAATTAGTTATTTATAACATTTATAAACTTTTGAACTATAAATAAATTTGATTTCAACTATCTCATAATCTTAATGTACTCAATACATTGAAATTAGTCATTTTTCTCACAAGTTTTACTTTTCTATGTCTTAAGAAATAATATTTTGTAATAAAGAAATATTTTCTTGCAGAAAGAGGAAGAAGGTTAAGTGTTACATAGACCTTTTCCAATGAATTTTCTTCTAAGAAGTAAGTTCTTCAACTTATAATAACTACACACTAGTGCAATTATCGCATTTTATTACGCATAATATGCTTTTCGATTTTACAAAAAATGTAGATTACGAAAATGTAGTTGTACTTTTACAATTTCTATCAAACAAAGGCTACAGTTCAGTAATAACCGTAGCTTCTGCTCTAAAAACCAAGATATAAGCTATGATTCTACTAATAACTGTAACTTATTCTTTGGCTACTAGGGCATATGTTACGGTTATTTAAGAGAACTGCTATACCTTGGCTTCTAAGGTAAAAGTTGTAAACTTTTTGCTTGCCCTGCCAATTCTTGTTGCATCTTGCATCGTTGTTTTTCGTCTTCTCCAACATTGTGAACATTTATCCTCCATTTTCCTCAATTCTTCTTCGTTTTTTAACATCTCTGTAAGGTTTATTTCCTCTTCCTTTCATTTTTTTGTTACGTTTTTTATGTTCATTCGGGGTGACGTGGTGAGGGTGTTCATTTGCTCGCAGGTTCATTCAGAGTTACGTGGTTAGGGGTTCAACATTTTTACTTGGCAAGTGCATACCACTTTTGTCTTTGCCGTTACGAAGCCCTAAATAGGGTTTTGCTTACTTATTTTCTTCCTCCAAGATGCGTTCAAGTTTTTCTTCTTTGTCTCTCTTTTATCTTTTGCTTTGTCTCTCATTTTTTCTCTCATTTGCAGATTCACCATGATCATGTTTGAAGATGTTTCTTGTTCTTCGTTTAGGTTCATTTGAAGAACTCTTTCTTTGTTGTCTTTGTTCACCATTTTTTTTGTTAATGTTTAGTGTTTTTTCAAAGTCATTCAAGCACTACAAATTCAAGCTTAAGCACTATGCGTTCAAGCACTACGCTCTTAGGTTTTTCTCGTTCATAATGATTTATTTTTTGCTCTTAAATCTTGACTTAATTTTTTAGGCTATTTAATAGGCTATAAGAGTTACTAAAATAAAAATACTTTTTATTAAAAAAAATCGTAATAGGCTACGGTTGGATGAAAAAACCGTAGCCTATAGTCATGAATAGGCTACAATTTTTTCGTCAAACTGTAGCCTATTGTGATTTATCTAAAATAAAAAAATTTAACCCTATAGACTACAGTTTTCTCATGAACCTTGGCCTATTGTGTATTATTGGCCAAAATGGAATCTTTCTAATAGCATCTCGACGTGTTCTTTTTGTGGTAAATCAAGGTATGGTTTATCTGTTTGCTACAGGAAGAATGGATTTCCTAACAACAAAGGAAATAAACACATTTGCACCAACTGTGGAAGAAATGTTCATACAATGGATGTATGTTACTAAAAGCATGGTTTTCCACCTAGTCACAAGGCTTTCAACACCAAGATCTAGAATTTAGCTTCCAAGAGTGATGAAGAAGAACAAAAATTCAGACTCACAACAATAATATCAATCCTTGATGGATCTTATCAAACTTGGAAATGAAGCTGACACATCTCATAAGACGAGTCACATTAGTACCATCACCTTCATTGATCCAGGTAAAACCTTCCTATATATTAAAACTTTGCATAATAATAGTTGGATCTTGGACTCAAGAGCTACTGATCATGTTTCCATGAGTCTCAAACACTTTCATTCATATAGTGTAATTGATAACATTCGTGTTAATCTCCCTAATGGCATATGTGTTCATGCCACTAGTAAAGGAAAAGTAAAATTAACCAATGGAATTAATCTACATAATGTTGTGTTCTTACTTAATTTCAAGTATAATTTGATATCTATTTCCAAACTTGTCAATGATTCTTAATTACATATTGTATTCACTGAGAATGGCTCTTTTGTTCAAGATCAAACAAGCAAAAGGATGATTGGTTCAGGTAGTTTTCAAGAAGATATGTATATTCTATTAACACATGTTATGTTAATGTTGTTAGTTATAGAGATAATAGTATATGACATCAAAGACTTGACCACTTGTCTAATAGAAGGCTTCGTGTTTTACACAAAAATTTCAAATATATAGACTCTAGAAGTGAATGGCTAAAAAGAAGAAACTTTCATTTCATAATAGTGAATCTAATAATGATAAATGCTTTGATATGTTACTTGTTGATGTATAGGGTCCCTCACATGTTTCTTCCTTAGATGGTCATCATTATTTTCTAACTATTATTGATGATTTAAATAGATTTACTTGGGTTTATCTAATGCATGATAAATCAAAAGCTAGGAAACATCTCACAAATTTTATTAATCTTGTTGAAAATCAATTTGAAACTAAAGCAAAGATTATTAAAGGTTGTTCTTATGAAGCCAAGTATATTCCGAGAAAGTGAGTTGCATGGAGTTCCTCCATTTTCCATGCTTAAAACGGGTTTCCTTTCACACTCCTCCCTACTCCCAATGCTCGTCCTCCACGGATGGATGATGGTATGTCTGCAAAAGGCACTTTGACGCCTAAGTTAGTAAGATGTGTCAAGTATAAATTAAAATTGTAAAATGTGAATGTAAATAATTTACCTCGATAATTGTACTATATATAGGATAATTATGGGTTTATGGACTCTCACCTAAATGGGTTAGGGTGAACACAATGACCCACTTACATTTGATGCAGATTATGCTAAGATAAATAATAGCACGACAGTAGGGTACGATAGACTGGCTTCTGCCCAGGTAGGTAAAAGTCGACTTGTGACCGAGCTAGTGGAAGCCAACTTATGGATGAACAGATAGAGGCCAACTTGTGGTCAGACTAGTAGAGGCCGACTTGTGACCAGATTGGTAGAGGTCAACTTGTGGCCGAGCTGGTAGAGGCCGACTTGTATCCAGAGTGCACAAGCCGTGTATAGTACACAAACCCCAACTTCAAGGAGCATAGTGACGAAGAGGTCTAAATGATTAATCAAGACCCGAGGGAAAGTGACGGTTGACAGCAAACTTGGCACATGACATTATTTTAATCATAATTTGACTTCACTTTTTGTATTAATCTAACTTTTATTAGAATTTTTTATCAGAAAACTAACTTGAATGTCGAAAAATCTTTCGCAGACACCTACCATTTGGTAAAAGATGAAAGAGGCTTAGAGGACCGGTACCCGAAAGTAAGAGTTCATGGAGTAAAAAGAAGACTTTACATTATACATTAGAACACCTAACAACCTAACATCTTCTTTAAGCTCAACTCCAATTGACACTCATAATATTGCCAGCTTGCGGGGTCTTAGATCTTAGATTTTAGTTTTAGGTTTTTCTGTTTTTCATCTAACTGTTTTAGCTTGTGCATGTTTTCGTTTTTTTGCTTTTTCCTTTTCTATATCATGATCTCACATGATAATTGTAAAGTAAGATTTTACCATTTACAGAAATAAAAGTCTTGCTTCTCTTAAGTCTTTTTTACGTCTTCTTGCTTCTAACTCTCATCCCTGTATCATCTTTTCTCTATCACGTTTGCATTGCTGTAGCTGAGTATCATGGAGGAGCATAGAACTTAACAATATAACGTGTTTGACATATGTTAATGAATTGATATAAATATTTTATCACTGACTCCTCTGGTGTTTCTATTTGAAAATATTTTAAGTTTTATTACTTTACGTTTAGTTTTAATGTCTTTATCTCTTTCAAAAGGAAAGGACAATTGGGTGGTTATATTCGAACTTTCTTTAGCAGAGAAGAAACGTAAGCTTTATTTAACGGGAATCAAATCTTTTTTGGTGGCAAGTCAAAGCAAATAAAACAGGATTCTACGAATTGCCAATTTCATATTATTGATTTCCTTCTCTCACATTTAAATTCAAGCATCTTTTATTATCTATTTTGAGTATATGCAATAAAACATATTGAGAAAATCAATATTTATTTCACATGTAAATTATTATCTATTTTATATTAGAATCTTTACGAAGTTATAATTAAATTATGTATGTAAATTTAATATTTTTTATATCGCATATTTAAATATTTCTACTCTTTTTTAATATTTTTATTTATTTTTTTATTTTTTTCGCATAAGAATGTTTAACTCTCAGTTTAAGTGTGTAATAATTTAAACCCTTAATTTACTTGGTAATATAAAAATTTATCTCCTTTATTCTCTTATTTCTAATTTTTGTTATGTATCTTCTTTGTCATCGTCTAACATATATTAAAGTTCAAAAGATAAAAGATTATGTTAAATTTTAATAATTATTAGTTGAATTTTTGTTTTTCTTTTGTGATTTCATTCAAGTAGTGTATTATAATTTTTATTAATATATAGAAAAAAAATTTCATTATAATTTAAAGAATGATAATAAAGAGACATTTAAAATACTTTTAAATTTGAGTACACAGTTTTTGTTTGTAATTTTTTAAAAGTATTTTTAAATTTTATCAACTTTGTTTCATTAATATTTGTAAATTTAATAAATCATTTCGTTCTCATAAAATTTTATTTGGCACTCGAATTTGAAATCTATAAAATTATAATTTCTTTATAAATATTTGATATTGAAGAAATGAGAATATGTTATTTTGATATTGAATATTTGATAATATTATATTTCCTCTATAAGAATTTTTTATAATTTTATAATAGTTAATTAATTAATATTAAAATACTAAGAAAACAAGTATGGTCATGGACATAAGTATAGGGGTATACCCGTTACCCAGTCGAGATAGGGATGAGACAAAAATTCCATACCCATGTGTTTGGGTATACATATAGGGATTAATTTTTTCTTTTGGGATGAGTATGAGATAGCGAAATTCGTTTTCACTCCATCTCGTTATCATTCCTAGGCTTAGGTCTTAGGTCATGACAACTAGGCTCAAATTGAAGGTCAAGACAAATTAGTCTAAGTCCATGGTAAAGTCGAGTCATCTCGGGTTTAGACAAGTCGTCCCAAGTCTAGGATCGAAGGTCGAGATGACTTGTACCGATTCCACCGTCAAGAAGACTCGAGATGAGTTGGCCCGAGCCAAAAGTCAAGCTAAGTCAGCTTAAGATGAAGTTAAATTGTTTTTATAATAGAATTTTGTCTCAAATTTTTATAATAGAATTTTGTCTTAAAAGAGAAGTTAAATTGTTTTATCCAAAAAAATTAAGATATTACAATTATTTCACTCAAACAAGCTATTTAAAAAATGAAGAGAACTCAATTGTAAATATCTCAAATATCATATATTTCATTTTCTTGGAATTGTTAAAATTCCTTATCTAAACACAAGACAAGACAATGAGTCTTCATCCTTATATCTCATGTGTCTAATGTAATACTTAGACTCATGAGTTATCAATAATTAAAATACTCATTAATAATATAAACATTGAATGTGAAGTATGAGAAATTGTCTCATTTTTGTTCAAATTGTAAAGTGATTGGCCATGATCTATCTAATTGTAGACGATTACAATAAGATGCTAATGTAATTTTTGGTTGGAAGCAAAGAGTTGGAGCAAAAATACAATAACTTTATCGTCCTAACGTGGTTAGTGTCCAGGATAGGAATAAAGAATCTATAAGTTTGGTTTTAAAGCCTATGGAAGGGTATTGTGGAGCTTACTTTGGAGCCTATCGTGGAGCCCCTAATGGAGCTTGTTGAGGAGCCTATGGTTGAGCCTGTGGGGTCATCTGAAGTCAAACCATGATAATGTTTATATTGTGCATGAATTTTCTATTGTTAAGAATCTAGATGTTTTTATTAGTGGTAGTGTGCCAATGAATTTTGATTCATTGGCTGATATGTCTTCTTTGACTCCTATTGTCAATAGTTTGTAGAGTTTACAAAATCTCAATTCACTTCATAGTAATTCTGACACCGTTCTTAATTCTTTAACCTCTAAGGAAGCTCTTTTACGAAAGAATTGAAATTAGCTTCTAAATTGACTAACATGTTTGATGAGAGCTAAATTGACTAACATGTTTGATGAGAGGGGTGATTCTAATACAAAAGATATGATGAACCACTTTAAATTATAAGGAAACCAGGTAGGAGTAGGTAAAAAGAATTAAAATTAAACTTAAAAAACAAGAACTTTTGATAAGAAATAATGAGTTTTAACAATATTTTAGAATGTGAAAATGTTAACTCAAGATAAATCTTATATGCTGAGCGATTAACCGCATTAGTTTATAATTTTCCCTTGATGGATTTACTTTGTTTTTTTATGATAGATATTTTTGTCTATGTTTGTAATGTCTTTTTATCATAAATTTGACTTGATCTTTCATGTATTTTTTCTTTTTATAATAAAATTTTCATGTAATAAAAGTAATGAGTCTATTAAGAAAAATAATTAAAACATAATCTCTCTGCCAGTATATTTTAATAACAATTACGTCACCCTGTTAACAATTCAAACATAACTTTAAGAAGTTTTGCTACTCATTTAAAAGTCATACAGAAAATTATTTATATATGCTTTGAACTAAAGAAAAAAATAATTGCCATTGAAAATGGATATAGAAATTAAGTTCTATAGTTAACTATACTTTTTTTTATATACAAATGATAGTGATAAGATCACACATTTAGTTGCAGTTAAATTTTGTGGGTCTAATGAAAAAAATTTTATTTTAATAATTTTGTATTCATATAAATTATTTTATTTTATCTCTATTTTATTTGAAGAAATTTTAAAAACTTTAATAATTGAAAGTTGAACCTTTTCATGGATAAATAGCTAATATTAATTTATAAAAATTTAGTTAATGAGTTATTAACTAACAGAACAATTTAATGAGTTATTAAAAGCATTAACGCACGTTAAGTCTTTCATAGTTGGACAATAATCATTAATGATCAGAAAGTAATGTTATTTGTCATCATTCCCACATAAGTATCTGATTTTCATCTCCTACCCCCGCTGAAGAACAAATAAATAATAATGATAATAACAATCATAATAATATAATTATGCCATACATCCATACCTGAAATTATCTGCATAATCAAGTTTCTTCTGCTATTTTTCCTTATTTATAAAATGCTTAAATCAAATTTATGGAAAGCAAAAGGGGTATGGATATTCTTTATAGGAGAATAAAACGATATATTTATCAAAGTAAAGATTTTGACTAGATTCAAAGTAACTTGAAATGAATTTGGCAAAAATTAAAAACTGTGAGATTCAAGTCAAACAAACTAAATGTCAGATTTGAAATATATACTTTTGGATAAGATTAGTTTGATATCTTTCAACTTGTTTTCAAAATCAGATGACACTTTTGTTCAAACAAGAAATATTCAGTGATCTTATAGCTCATTATTAAATCTTTTTGTCTCACCCATTCATGAAATTAGTTAAGACTAGTAGGTGAACTGAACAAACAATCACTCCCTTTGAAAAAAAAAAAAGTTATCTTCATTTCACTCTTGTTTTTTTCTTCTTATGAGGCATTATTTTTCCCAGGAAATATGGTAGCGTGGACCATAAACCGTGCATCACCGTACCACGTCATCAGCGTGCATCTGCACTACCCCACTACTCCATTCAAAGAATTTGTTAAGATGACCTGAGGGAAGAACGAGGACAGAGTCAATTGCTTGTGTAGCAAGTGTGTGTGAATGAGAGCAACAATACAAGATTTGAGCCATATTTTATGGTTTCTTCGCCAAGAATTCAGATTTTCCATCTGGGTTGGTTCATTTTCGGCTCTTGGGGGGATTGAAATGTGATTTTGTGAATGCATTTCATATGCAATATTATATTGCAAGTCAACATGGCCATGTTGAACAATTCTAATACCACCACACAATCACAGAGCATCCAAATCCAAGCACAAGTTCCACAGCAAAGGCTTCCGTTCACAGTCCCCATCAAGGTTTTGTGTCTCTCTTTGTTATTTATGTTATCTTTAACTTCTTTTTGCCTCTTTCTTCTTCTTTTGGTGTTTCTTCTCAATCGAGTTTATCTGCTGCCGACACATCCATTTCTCATAGAAATCTGAGTTTGTACTATTGCTTGATAATCAACAGAAATCTCTCATGTAAATTACAGTTTACATGGACTGCATTTGTTACATATCACCTGGTTGAAAAAACTAAAGTCAACTTGGTCATTTCTGGTGCAGGCACAAGTTTCAAACTTTCCCGATAGAACAACGGTGGCGCGTCAAGCGGCAAGAAGGGTTTTCCAGATTCTGTTTTACTTGTATTTTTTCTTGGTTGCAGTCTTGGTGATTTTCCTTGTCATATATGGTCTTGTCTCTGACGCTCACACCCACCATTTCCACCCTCAGAAATGGTATCCCCCACTTCTAGCTTCAACAGCATGTGCTGGACTTGTTGGTTTCACATGGCAAGGCATCACTGCACGCCACTCCACAAGGGTAGTCAGGTTAGCATTTTGGCTGAGTCCCCTGCTAACATGCGCAATGGGAATTATGTTTATATGCATTGGCACTGCAGTGAGTCTGGCAGTTGGTGTACTTGCTTTGGTTTCTGCACTGATCCAATCCCTCTATGGTTGTTGGGCCAGTCCCAGATTTGAATATGGCACCAGAATCTTGTCAGTTTCCATAGCGTTTCCTCCAAACAAAACCCAGGGGCTAACCCTTTATTCAATCCTCATTGGACTGCTTTACTGCTGTTTCCTGGTGGCTGGGATTGGAGGAGCAAGAGCCATTGAAAACAGAACCAAACTATCAGCCTTTTTCATCTTCTTGATCTTGCTGAGCCTAGGATGGACTATGCAGTTTCTGAAGAACGCAATGTATATCACAATTTCAAGGGTCAAGTATATGGCTTTTTCTGGAGGAGTTGACATGGACACTAGAATTGCATTTTGTGACACAATCAAACACTTAACTGGATGTGTTTCCATGGGCTCGATCTTGGTTCCCATCATCGTGCTCTTCCGGGGTTTTGCACGAGCCACAAGTCTGGTTGGAGGAGATACAGATGAGTTCATGTTTTCCTGTGTCAGTTGCTATATGGGGATTGCATCTCTTCTTGTGATCCGTGGGAACCGATGGGGTTTTGTGCACGTTGGAGTTTATAACAAAGGGTTTGTGCAAGCATCTTCTGATACTTGGGAGATGTTCGTTAGAGTTGGATTGGTGGAACTCATAGACTTGGATCTCACTGGAGTATTCTGTTTCCTTAGTGGGGTTGGCACAGGTGCAATATGTAGTCTAGTTAGTGGAATTTGGAGTCTTGTAATGCATAAGAGCTATGCCACAGAAGTGTCCATTTATGCTTTCCTCATTGGCTATTTCATGGTAAGAACTATATAATCGATTGCAATATCATATACTAATTATCTTCTGCCTCACCCTTACCAAAATGCTATTGGCTAATGCAGTGTCGATTGGCCTTAGCATGGGCACAAGCTTGTGTTGCAGCTTACTATGTTGCCTACGCAGAAAATCCACAGAGCACTCATTTTGACTCCACTATTCCAGTACGCTTGGAGCAGCTTAACAGATCTCAAGCTCTGCAAATATTCAGAGCTGATAATTTCAGCTGAGGCTAAGAACAGTAAACCAAGTTAGCTCATTCAACCAAGTTAGCTCATTCAACCAAGTTAGCTCATTCAACCCAAGAATTGGAAGGGAAATTTTGTGTTGTATAGAATGGTTTCATTTGATTGTAGTCTTGAATTATGATAAATCTAAGTGATGGTTCTTTATACATATGCAATGATCAAGAGTTCCATTCAGTTAGTACTGATACGATAATCATAACTGATAGAGTACAACTGAAACAACAAAAACCATGTATCACATAAAACGTAAGAAAAATATATTTTTAATCCTTATATTTTTGTTTGTGAAACTTAATTTTGGTCCGTATATTATTAAATTGATGAATTATTTATTTGACTTTTTGAAAATAGTTGAACTTATTTTGATTCATAGCCGTAGTTCACGTATCATTCCAAAGCTTCTAGCGAAGGATTAATCTATGCTGGCACTGGAAAGAATCTAACTCAACCTCTAAATCGGCCCCTTTATGCGTAAGAAATAAATCAACCTATTTGAATACATAAGAATCAAAACCAGATTTGATGAAAAAATGTAAAAACCAAAAACAAGTTTTTCCCTGAAAAGAATCCATGCACCACAGGATTAATGTCTTTAATAAAGTAGCTCCACACAATTCTACAAATCAAAGGGGCATGAAACATTTTCCTTAAAGAAATAAATCAACTGTATGTATCTTTCATGTAAAAGTATTATTACAAGTAATCATCACTGTGAGCAAAATAAAGTGCCTCGAGGAATCGAATAATTAAGAATAAATATGACAGTCATCTGATCTGACCACAAGCTCATGCTTTAGGAATAGCAGAGATTTTTGTAAATATCTTATTTTTTTTCAGTCATCAAGACTCCTTGATTTACAAAACAATAAAAATAAAATGGTTACATGCAATATCAGCCAAAAGACTATATATTGGTGGTACAACAAAATTAAAAAAGGTCAGGACTTGATCATTTGGGTCCCAGATGACCTCGTCCGCCACATTCTGCACACATTATATTGCCTGTTCCCCCACAGCCTGCATGGACATAGTTGTAAAATAAAAACATATTCAAAAACAGTAATACAACTGCACAAGTCAATACATTTTTTCATGTAAAATAATAAGAACATGATTCCACAATCTGCAGTGTAGGATCACAGCTGCACGTGGTGCAGAAAGCTAACAGCAGCAGAAAACGTTTCCACCAATAAAGATACTATGCATCACACATTTAGATTATGATGGTTATGATTTTTGCAAATGCAACCCATTTAATCTAGCAATTAGTGGAGTGTTACATCAAATTTGAGCCACAAAAAAAAAATGTTTTAGTTTAAGTCAAACTAATTCTACATGCCAAAAAAAGATTTAAAAATTTGCAAACTTGTTTCATTCAAAGTCCTCATAGAAGACCAAACTCCAGTTGTTCATCTAGGCAAGCCATAATAAAAGGTTAAGCTAAAATTGTCCAACTAAAAAATCAAGGAAGTTCCATCAGAGAACAGCTTCTACGCATAAGGGACAAACACAAAAATGCTACTGGTAACAATACCACATAACTAAAACACAGAAAATACAGTTTAAACATGAGTAAGGTGTAGGAGGTCCTGCAGCAAGTACATACTAAAGAAGTTTGCAAGAACAGGAAAAAGAATATACCTAAGCAACGAACTTTAACAATTATGCCCTGGCTTTCCAATATGGAATCAACATATAGACCAGAACCAGCACAAGTGACACAAAGCACAGCACCTTTGGCCTCGCAATCAGTGCATCGGGGATTGTTACCAATAGATTTCTCTTCCAAAGATAGCCCAATAGGCTTCTCAATTATTTCTTCTGGAATAGCTTTATCATAACAAAACAGAGATTCAAGATTACTTCTGCGTTTGTTATCATCTGCCTTCAAACTTGACACAGACTGAAATATAAGGAACTAGTTAGCTGAGACATCCATTCACACCAAACTTCTGCATAAGTAATATGAAAAAAGCTCTCCAATATCGTTGAACATCCATCCAAGGAAAACAGCGCCTTATAATCCCCCATCAGAAAAATTATCCAGCTCTTTTAACATATTAATCCTTCCTGGCCTTTTATATAGACGCATGAGAGAATTTTATCTATAATTATAAAACACATTAAGACATTTAAGCTTTGCTTAGTAGGCAAAAAAATATCAAAAAGTGTTGGAGATAAGTCCAGTTTCTCAGTAGAGAAGGATGCACAGATCCTATTAAACAAAAGGAACAAAGTATTTTACAAAAAGATACTCCCTTCCCCTATAACAACCTAAAAACACTGATAAAACCATAGAAAATAATTCCAAAACAATTAAAATACTACAGTTGTCCACAAGGTAAAACCGAATATTAGGGGCCCGTTCATATAAAAGATTGAACAATCACCAACCAATAAGTAATATGCAACACAATCAATGAGGCAAAATGAATCAAATTTCTCTAATATAAACTTATAAACCTCATTTTTTTCAAAAACTTCCTTACTTAACTTTTCTATAAGTTGTTAAGGTGAATAAGTTGATTTCAATTTAAGATTTTGATTCATTTTATTTTTACCTTAAAGTCATTTCGTTTTTGCTTCTGTATGTGTTCATAGAGATTTTTTTCTAAGTTAACTCCATAATATGCAAGGCCAGAAAATACTAGACCATGCTCAACATAATGAAACTACCCGATCAAGGTGTTGTCAAGGATGTTGAGGACCGTGTATATCTGAATTTCAAACACGGAAAACTCCAAGAAAGTGTTCTGATCTTAGGTTAAGCAACACTAGTTTTTGTTCCCTTTTTGGTCAAAACGAAAGCATCATTATAAATCACATCACACGTCAACTCAGACAGTGATTGAAAATATCAATTACAACAGAGAAGGAAGGGAATTGTTCTCAAAGTACAAACAGATCAAGGTCATGACATAACATGATATGACTAACTAGTAATTTAATCAGCATACATTCGGCAATATACAAGAAGGCAAATACTAAACTTTCAAAAGCGAAAAATAAATAAAAAAGTGCAAAGAAGCAATTTAAAAAATAAATAAATGCACACAACACAAATAAATGTGAAGAAAGTCCTTTGCTTAGTAACACACTAAGACACAAAAATAATTTTTTCTACCTAAGAGAAATGTAGCAAGGGATAACCGTTAACCAATGCATATAATAACAATACTAGGGCCAATTTGAGCCATTATTCCCAGTCATTAGGATCTTAAAAACAAACCACTAAAGAAAAAGAAAAACTAACATCTGTTCTATCCTAAAGTCATTCTTAATAAAAAAAAACCATTTATGTCTTTCATGTATGAATATGTTTTTAATAGCTATTTTATCATTACAAAGTATCACTGGATTTTTGGTACAGAAAGGAATTTAACATCATTGTCAAGTTTTCTAAACAACTTTCATTATCAAAATCGATCAACAAAAAACTGCTTAAGAATAAAAAAATAAAAGAAAAAAGATGACCGACCGGACGCGAAGAGCAGCTAGAGACAGAACCATTTGAGGAAACGACATGGATTTTGGTTTCACATCCTTTGAATTTGGACCTGAAATTGACGGTGGCAATCTTCTTGGAACCTGCAACCTTCGCCACTGAAGCATTTGGGCAAAGAAAAATTTTTGAGGTGGCTACTTGCATAGAAGCTGAATCCATCGGTGCCGAATGAACATGCAAAGCTCAAATGGTTCAAGCAACACTCTTCATCGTACAAATCGCTTGTTTCATCAATTGGGTCTCGAAGTTCACGACGCGGGTCCATGGGTCGTGGAATACCCGAATTCTACGTCCGAGCTTTAATTCGGATTCAGCTTACGGACTTAGTGAGGCCCATTTATTTTACAGATAACGGGCTTGGAGCCTAGTCGTTAAGAAAATTGAAAGTTTTTTCTTCCAACACTTCCACAATTACTAACTTTATAGCCCAAGGTTTTAGGGATGTGAAGTTTCCGTCTTGATACAAGGACTTTTTTGGAAAGTGCACAATCTAAGCGACTCTCATTTTTGACTCGTGTATTGAAAACGAAAGATCAGTTGATTGTTAAAATAATATATAGCTGTATACACGACATAATTTAATTCTTTTAAACAAATTTTAAAAAGTATAAAAAATTTCTATATATTTATTTATCTTAAAATAAATAGTAGAAATTAAAAACAATTATTTTTAATTTTTAGAATAATGAATAAATAAATACTTTTCATATTCAAGTAAAACTTTAAGCTGACAAAACTAACGAAAACTCACAAGAAAAGAAAGTTTCCAAAATTATTGATACGAATGTTTTGGTCAATGAGACTTATACAATTGACTTACTACTCATGGAATTAAAAATAAAACAATTCAATTCAATATAAAATAAAATCATAAATTTTGTAATCTAATTATACTTATTATATTAGTGAATTATAAATCCTCTCATTTAAACTTATTTTATTCTTCTAATTCTACTCAACTTTAATCACAACAACAAAAATAATATTACAAAAGTAATAAGTAAAAATATAAAGTATTAACTTTAAAAAATAAAAAAAATATAAAAATCATTTAAGTGTTATTAAATAAAATTTTCATCTAAAAACAAAATGCATCAATTTACATAATTAACTAAAAATAATAAAGAAATAAAATAGAAGCAGTAAAAGGTTCATTTAAGTTCTCATTCAGATAAGTTAATTAATTTGTTTTACATTAAAAAAAACAATATTTTTTCATTCTGAAGGAAATGCAATCCGTAGTTAATGGTGTTGAGATGAACTGACGCGTTGTGTTTGGTTATAGGATTAGGACGTCTTTCAAACACCCATTTGGGAAAGCGTGTTTTGACTTTTCCACAATTACGGAAGCTTAGTCCCCAAACGCAACCACTCCTCTATTATTTTATGGTGAGTGGTAATAAAGAGATTTTTCTTTTATTCTTTAAATTATTGTTTTATTTAAATTTAACTAAATTTTTAAATTTAACTTTTTTTTTTTAATTTAACAATTTTTTAAATTAAATAAATAAAAATAATCTATAAAATAATAAAAGTAATAAAAATATTTTTATTATTAGAAAAACAAGTGAATACACCCCGTCATAATAATAATAATAGAACTATTTTATATTTATTTGATGTTTTTATCCAACGATAACACATATATTGTATGTGATGTTATTAAGCTTTTTTTAATTTAAATTAATTTTTCCTCTTTCTTCAACTAAAAATGTTGATTTGAAAGGAAGAAAAAGAAATAAGAAATTGAGAGAAAGAGTGATGAGACCGTGAGAGTGAGAAACAAACGACTTTCTTTCTTAATTGCTACGTTTTTCTTGCATTCTCTTATCTTCATTAATTATCATGTCAACAACAATTGACCCTTCATTCATACAATATGGTTGCATTATTCGCAACAGTTTTTAGTGAATACGTAAAATAATTTAAGGTATCATTAAAAAAAATAATGATAATAATAATGCTTAGTTGTATTTCTACTATGAGATATCAGAATTTGTATAGTTTTGAAGCTTTTTGTCGTTTACAATTTATCTTAATTTCATGGAAAAGCATTCATTTTGTTGTTCACAAACACCATCACCACTCTAATTATAAATATTTGTTAAAATATTTTTGAAGTAATTGAAGTTTAAATATTTTGAGTTGAGAAACTTGAAAAATTATATTGTATTTGACAAGTGGATTATACAAGTAGTAAAATAAGATATTAGTGAACTTTTAAACAAAAGAGCTAAAATAAGTAAAAAAGAAGAAGAAGCAAACACTAGAAATCTAAAGTTTTTAGATTTCACTAAACAATATTTTATATTCTAACTTGATACTTAACTAAATATTTCATTTCAACAATAAAATTAATCATCAAACTCATATCAAACCCTTAGTTGAAAAGACTCAAAATTCCTTTATTATATCTTTATTATATTATAATATCATAATATCTTCTGTCTATGCTATTAAAGTAACTTGTTTTTATTCAATAAAAAAAAAGTTAGTAACTAATAAAGTATGACTGATATTAAAAAAAAAGTACAGGATGGAAGTACACAAAAGAAGTTAAAACATTAAATATACTCCTAGTTAATAGTTAAGTTAACATAATACTCTTTAGAACAAAATATTAAGTTGTAAGATGGTCGAGAGGGGTTCCCTAATTGGAACTTATCCTTGTGTTCTTTGTTTTCAATTGGTTGGAGGGGTTTCAATCATTTCAAAGGTGAATGTTTCGTCAGGATTGACTGAAGCACGACCTTGTCAGGCCTCAATAGCTTATCCTCTTTTAAGACTCGCGTTTTTGTCAGGCTTCATTTGTTAGGTCTTGCCAAACCTCAATAATTTGACCTAACCAAACCTCAACAGCTCGACCTTGTTCCAGCCTCCACATCTCGACATCTTTTAGGCCTCCAGCTGGGCCCTAACATCTGTCGATCTTGCTTAAGTCTCAAGCACGAACTTGTCAAGCTTGAACAACTTGTCCTCTTTTAGGACTCCAACACGTCTTTGTCTTACCTCAATAGCTCAGCCTTGCCAAACCTCAACAGGTCGGCCTTACTAGGCCTCAATAACTCGACCTTGTTCAAGCCTCCACATATCAGCATTGTTAAGGCCTACAACTGGTCAATATTCCTATAATTGCTTTGATAAATTCTTATATGATCATGCTCTAATATAATAGCTAAACATATAGCATGTAGTTTTAATATAATGCTCTGATCAATATTTATTTCACTTTTATTCTTTCTATGATACCTATTTCGTGTTGGCATAAGTATTTTTTTAAACATTAAAAAGGGGAAGGTTATTAAGACAAGATCATCTAATAATCCTTGTTTTCAAGTTTGACATTAATGCCTAATGAAATAACATCTATTAAAAAAGAACCATCTAGGATGACATACTAAACGATATACATGTATAAACAAATCCTAAATGCTTATGTTACTTTAAACATATTTCGCATAAATGCTATAGTACACGTATCAAGCTAAACATTAATCAGAAGTGATTTAAAATACTTGTTTGTTTAACTCAGGAGAGTTAAACGAAATAGTCAGTTGGACCATTTGATATTAGGAGTGGTTATACTCGTTGTAAATCATGAGTGATTAAACTCGTTGTAATCTTTTCAAACATTAGAGGAACCCCTTAATATTTTTTAAGGGAGAACTGGACTAAGATTAGAGTGAACTAGTATAAAAACAAATATCCTTCCTTATTATCTTTTTAAAGACTTTCTACACGCTTATAAAAATCGTTAGGTGTTCAATAATATTTACAAACCGCCTGACTCCTACAAATAACATCTAACACTAAATTGCGAAAAGAATTTTAACCTTTATTCAAACAAGTTGGCAATTCTCACTTTACTATTGATTACTAGGCAAGTGTTAGTATTTTTTAAATCTCCTAAGACATTCTTGTTGGGTGGCTGGTTGCTTGTTGAGTGAGAAGAAGGGAAAATATTTTAAAATAAAATATGTTTTAATTTTTAAGATGAAAATGCATGATATTTGTTGGTTGAGTAGAATCAAAGCTTATATCATAATCTACTAAGAGGTTACAGGAATTCAATAGATCTTGGGCTTATGCCATATTCTACTAAGAATTGTTTGTTATAATTATTTTATGTGATGTGAATTGTAGTTATTTCTAAGAAGAAAATACCATCACTACAAAAAATCGTGTAAATTATGTTATTTTTGTATATTACAACGGTTTGAACCACCACAATTTTTGTGTATGGGGACTCTAAGCGAGATTATCCTAACTCTACTTGTTACCAAACTCACATAGAGAAAGATCTTTAGTTAATGAGAATCAATTTATATTCTTGCATCTAGAGTGTGGTGTGTAAAAGAATTATATCACACAGGTGTTCAAACTCCCCTTATCATATGAGAAGGACGTGATTCGTGAAAATTTATATGACAAGTGTAAAACTTGTCTAATTCAATGCATAAATCTTGGAATATATGTTGACAATAGTAATTACTATTTTATTAATTGGAAGTTTACTTAGTTAGTGAATGATGAATATGATATTAAAGTGCAAAAAGTTCAAAAATATTTTGTTTATAAATGATTATGTTTTTTCAAGACATGCTAGTTTACCTCTGTTGTTGGATGTGATTTTCATTTGCCATGTGTATTACACAAAAGTAAAGAATAATATATATGGGAATACTTAGCAACGAGTGGTTGAGAGTTGTCTGCAACTTTGTGTAGATATATGTGTATATGTATATAATGCGTTTAAATTTCTCTTGATGATTGTAATTTTTATTTTGAAAATTTTTATTCAAAAGGAACTAAAACCATAATTATAACTATATGAATTATATGCATGGTGTGAGATGATTAGTTGAAGTAACGAGTAGTAATGTGACGGTTAGGTAAAGGAGTTACATTTGTCGTCTTATATTTTTTATTAAATGATACATATTGAGTTTTGTGATACTATTATAATTGTATTATATTTTCGAGATATGATAATGAATAACTAAATAGTTAAATACTTTTTTTCTGAATTTTAACGTAAAATTGAAATTCATCTATAATACATTTTATTTTTTAAACTTTAAAAATAAATTATTTATGTTAATATTTAAATTGTTTATACTATCAAACATGTTTTTACTTTACTTGTTAGTTATCAAAAAAAAATTTAATGTAATCAAATTAAAAAAATTATATTTATTCACTTTTAAAATTTGAAGTCCAAAATGTATAAAATTTTCGAATAATAATAAATTTTAATTTCATGTAAAAGTTCAAAAAATAAAAACATATGCATAACTAAATTTTAAACTTTCTCTTCGTAGTTGGTAACTAATAATAGTCTATATATTAGTTTTATTTGGAGTATAATGAATCCGTGTAAGTACATAAATTGTGGAAGTTTAAAGTGTAAGGACTTGGATTTGAGTCAGCAAAAAGGGGATGACAAGTGGCAAAGGATGAGAGGTTGAGTACTTTAAAATAAAATTACATTAGTTTGGAAAAGGAAGATGAGAGAGAAAGACTGGTAGGAGGAGTGAGAGAGCTTGCTGGACAGGAAGGAATGGTTTCTCATACAAGAGGAATGAGTTAAAACCCACTG
>NW_025905323.1:0-12707 GCF_018835915.1 Vigna umbellata
AATGAAAGATGAAGGGGATGAAGATGGTGATGTTGGCTGTGAGGGAATATGGATGAATAATGGATCCTCTAGATCGTATCTGGATTTTTCCCTGAAAAAGGAAAAATCGTTGGGGTGGTTACGGATGTGTGTGGAGCAGAGGGGTGGTGGAGAGCCGCAGTGCATGTGTCCGTGTGCGTGAGGGAGGAACCGTTTTTTCCTTTTCTTTTTATTTTCTTTCTTTCTTTTTTTTTTTGCTTTCTTTTTTTTTTAAAATATTTATATGGAAAATCAAATGAAATAAAAAAACAAAATAAAATAATAATAAAATAAAATAAGATGCAATAAAAAAGAAAGACCTATATTATTTATTCATCCGGACGAAATTGGGTGTTGACAGAGAGTTTCACAAGATTACATTGATTCCCCAACAACAATACAAGGTTTAGTTCACCATATTCATGGTGAAACTAGATGAACAATAATGAAAAAATGAAAGATAGAACCCTAGAAAGAGAAGTAGGTAGCCTAAGCATCCAAGATCTTCCTCCAAGCTACTAGACCAATCCTTTTAAGAGTTTGGTATGACCTAATAAAAATTAGGAGATAGGTTCTTAGACTAGATATTTCTATACCAATGGTACGAGTTAGTCTAAAAACTAGATGATATCCAACCTCAAACTCCAAAAGTCCCCTCCTTTGTTCTACATATGATTTTTTCCTATTTTGTGAAACTCTCATTCTCTCTTGTATGTGTTTCACCTTCTCATTGGTTTGTTACAACAACTTATTTCTCATTATCACTGATTCTCCATCCTAGTACCAACATAAAGGAGTTATGCACTTCCTACCATACAAACCTTCATAAAGAGCCATTCCTATAATTTCATGGTAGCTATTATTATATATGAATTCCACCAATGGTAGTACCTCATCCTAGTTGCTTAAATGGTCCAACATATAATCTCTCAACAAATCTTCTAGTATCTGAACTATTCTCTTAGAGACCGACCATCTATTTGAGAATATTAGGTAGAGTTCATTCTCAATTTACCTACCAAAAAATCTTGCAAGGCTTGTAAAAATCTTAACATGAATCTAGAATTTCTATCAAACACTAACTACTTTATTTTTGAAACTCTTATTTTTTTTTTTGGATCTTACCGTTGTAGAAAGTGAATGTAGGAGAGAGAAAAAAAAGGAAAAAAATAAATAAGTCACCTTCCAAAAGATATTGAACACCAATTTAATGAAAAAAATTACATTGGATCCTTATAAATAAAATAAAGGTCTGAATTGAAGAAAAGAAAATTAGAAAATCGCATCCAATATATTCCAAAAATATTATGATAAAAATACTAATTAAGGCTAACTTAAATAAGATTATATTCATTTTTAATATTTATTTTGTGATCAACATTTAATAACATATATGAGTTTATTTTATTTAAGGAAGAAAAGTTATCTAGGATGTCTAGATTACGAAAGGGATTTTATGTTTTCTTTTAGCGAGCTTTGCAAAGTGACAATCAAGAAGGGTCAAGCATTAGCAACAATGAATATGTCAAGGCAAAACACCTACGAGTTCATGAATGAAAAAAAAAAGTATGTAAAACAAACCTTTCGTTAACTAATTTCGTTGCGAGAAAACTTAAATTTAATAGCTTTTTTTTCACGCAATTAGACTTAAATCTCGATAACTACGGAAGACTAGCATTCAATAAATACACAATTCATTGCCTATAAATTAGTGAGAGCATAACTTTACGTATTATTGACACTGAATTGCTAACCAAGAGATGAAAATAAATAAAATAAATAACATAAGAAAAAAAATTAAACTATTCTTTAAGATGATTTTGAATTGGATATAACTTCTTGATATGTACAATGTAACTCCGTACCAAATTGATTACTCCGAAAGCAACGATGAAAAAATGATAGTGGTTGTTTATCTCTCATTATTTGACATGAAAGGAATCACGGGTTTATTGGTATTGTTCTATTTGATTTTGATTTAGACCAAAAAGCATTGGATTAAATAAATATGAGTATAAGTAATATTTGATTTTTTAAAATTATATATTGTTTCTGTATGAATTTACGGGACCGAGAAACTAACATGTTCCGACGTGTCTTTCTTTCTTCTGAAAGTTGGGATTGCCTGAGCTGTTTGTCTTTCTTCTGTCTAAGCCATTCGGTTGACTTCCGTCTGGGCCATTCGATTATGTCAGTCTTGGCCGATCGATTGCCTTCGTGCTTTAGGGGGAAGGTACCTGCAAAAGATACTCTGACGCTCAAGTCAGGCGTGAATTTGAAGAAGATTGGTTCTTAGTTGAGTATTTAGTGAAGGGTTATCACTATTGAATGTTGGGTGTCATGAAGTGTGAGTTGAATCGAACGGTCCTGAGTGGATGGACCGAACAGTGGTGAATGTTAACCGTTCGGTCTCCACTAGGTACGATACATTAGGCCCCCAAGTTCGAGTTAAGCGTTCGACTTTAGTCGTGGTTAACTATAGGACTTATGAGTTTGAGGGAGGCTGTTTTTAGTCGTTGCTCGCTGCTGCCGAAACGATGGACTTTATAACTTCTCTTTTGAACTTTTCAATATGCGACTTGAAGAAAAATAACGATCGAATTTGAAGTGTCAAAAGAATGTAAATAATTAGACTAACCCATTTTATAAGGTTGAATGGCCAAGCAGGCGAGAGTGCTTTCTTGAAGATGCTCGGTTGAGAATGATTGTTCCTCAGCTCTTGGTGTTCGACCTAGGAGTTCCTGGAGAACTTCCTAGTGAAAGGGCTTTACCTCTCGGCTTTGTGACTTTGACCTAGGATTTCTTCCTAGGGAACGGGATTTACCATTCGGTTTATAGTCCATGGGGACTATAGTTACCGCTTGGTGTATAATCCATGGGGGACTGTCTTTATCACTCGGTTTATAGTCCATGGGGAATTGTCTTTTTCGTTCGGTTTATAGTCCATGGGGGACTGTCCTTACCGCTCGATTTATAACTTCAGTTTGTTGGTGAGAGGGATTTACCTCTCAGTCTTTGACTTCAACTTTCTAGCAAGAGGGATTTACCTCTCGGTCGAGAGGGATTTACCTCTCGGTCTTTGACTTCAACTTTCTAGCGAGAGGGATTTACCTCTTGGCCGAGTGGGATTTACCTCTCGGTCTTTAACTTCATCTTTCTGGCGAGAGGGATTTACCTCACGGTCTTTGACTTTAACTTTCTGGAGAGAGGGATTTACCTCTCGCTCTTCGGCATCAACTTTTTAGTTGACGAGAGGGATTTACCTCTCGGCCTAGAGCGATTTACCTCTCGGTCTTTATCTTCAGCCTTCTGGTTGACGAGAGGGATTTACCTCTCGGTCAAGAGGGATTTACCTCTCGGTCTTCAACATCATCGAGAGGGATTTACCTCTCGGTCTTTGAGCTAGGAGTTCTTCCTACTGAACGAGCTTTAACGTTCTGCTTACTGACTTTGAACTATGAGTTCTTCTTAGGGAACAAGTTTTACCGTTCAGCTTTGCACTAGGAGTTCTTGGAGAACTTCCTAGTGAGAGGGCTTTACCTTTCAATGTTATGACTTTGACCTAGGAGTTCTTCCTAGGGAACAAGCTTTACCGTTTGTCTTTGACCTAGGAGTTCCTAGAGAACTTCCTAAGGAGAGGGCTTTACCTCTATGCTTTAGACCAGGAGTTTTTCGGATAACGTGCCTGTGTTTTGTTTACGAGAGTGACAGTTCGTTGAGAACTTTTATCACCACTCGGTTTGGACCAGGACTTTTTCGGATAACGTCCCTCGGTTTTGTTTACAAGAGTGACAGTTCGTTTAGAATTTTTATCACCGCTCAGTTAGGACCAAGAGTTTTTCGAATAACGTCTCTGGGTTTGTTTACGAGAGTGACAGTTTGTTGAGAACTTTTATCACTGCTCGGTTTGGACCAGTAGTTTTTCGGATAACGTCCCTGGGTTTGTTTATGAGAGTGACAGTTTGTTGAGAACTTTTATCATCGCTCGGTTTAGACCATGAGTTTTTCGGATAACGTCCCTGGGTTTTATTGACGAGACTTTATTGCTCGATTTTAGACCATGAAGTTGGTGCATCGGATATCTGAGGCCGAATGGCCGAATGCATGTGAGGTCGAATGACCAAGTACTTGGGAGGCCGAATGGCCAAGCAGTTGAGGCCGAAGGGGCCGAACACCTGTGAGGCTGAATGACCTAATGGTTGAGGCCGAAGGGCCGAATACCTTTGAGGTTGAATGCCCGAGGAGTAGGGGCCGAGAGGCCGAATACCTGAGAGGCTGAATGACCGAATGTTGGAACGCTTGAGGCCACGGAAGGCCGAACGGTTAAGGCCGAATGACCGAGCTGTTGTACGGTTGAGCACTTGATGCCAAATTTGGATAAGTGGTCAGTGCGTCATTGGACCCTTAATAAATCTTTGAACAATATTATAATATTGAATTAAGATATTTAAATTAAATCATATAAATAAAATAATAAAATGAATCTATATCAAAATAATTATCTGTAAAGCCGTAGAACCTTGTTGACGTTGATGGTGAGACTGCATCCTTGTCCAGTTCCTTGTGGTTATAAGGGATGCCCCCCGGCCCCACGGTGGGTGCCAAAATGTTTTTGTATGAATTTATGGGACCGAGAAACTAACCTGTTCCGACTCGTCTTCCTTCCTTCTGAAAACTGGGATAGCCTGAGCTGCTTGACTTTCTTTTGCTGAGCCGTTCGGTTGACTTCCGTCTGGGCCGTTCAATCACGTCAGTCTTGGCCGATCGGTTGCCTTCGTGCTCTAGTGGGAAGTACCTACAAAAGATACTCTGACGCTCAAGTTAGGCGTGAATTTGAATAACCTTGATTCTTAGTTGAGTATTTAGTGAAGGGTTATCACTATTGAATATTTAGGTGTCATGAAGTGTGAGTTGAACTGAATGGTCCTGAGTGAATGGACCGAACGGTAGTAAATATTAACTGTTTGGTCTCCACTAGGTACGAAACATATATAAATATACGTATGGATACTTCAATATAGATTTTATTCTCGTTATTGTTTTAAATATTAAATTGTTTTTTATTTATTAGGTAATGGACAATTTATATTAACCTTTCTTTAATTTTTAGTTCTATAACTTATTTATCATATTTAATTATTTTTAATTTTTCATAATTATTTCATATTTAGTTAATTGTTATTTAGTATTTGACATGAAACAAAGAATGTAATTATCTTTTTGATTTTCAATAATTCATAATACTATGATCTTTTGTTATGGTTTTTATATTTTTTATAGAAATATATTTAATTAATATATAAAAGACGAAACCAATACAATATTAAATTTGAGAATGAAACGATAAAAAAAGCATACTCTATAAGATAAAAATAAATTTTTACTTCGAAATAAAACTAGAAAGTGAAACCTTACATACCCCTTCCCGACTACCATCTCAAGAAGTAATATTGGCCAACTACGTTAATAAAAGGTAATGAAATATTTTCTTCCCCTCAAATATAAATAAATAAATACATAAAATTTGAATAATAGACTTAAATATAATCGATTTTATTTCATATCCATGATATCATTTCTAAAACAATTTTTACTTAATGGATTCTATTTTTCAAAGTTTCTATATCTATAACATCAAGTTCCATTATAAAATATTATGAACAATTGTTTTTACATTAAAATGGGTGAACTTAAATAACGTTACTTAATTTTCTTACTTCATATATATTTAATACTTTTTTAAGAACATAATGTAGTCAAGTAAATAAAATAATGTAGAAAAAAATGTGATAGTATTAAAATCCCACCTCTCTTTTGGTTAGTTTCTTGGTAAGTAAATGAAAATTTTGATTCAGAATTGGGGTTTTAAATAATAATAAGAAAATAAATTTGACTGCTTTTATTGCGAAGAAATTAGTTAGAAAAATAAATACAGGCACATGTGCTTTCATTAGACCGTGTTTCACAATGCTAGGACTTCATCGATGTGTAAATTACTAAGATATACGTGTTATCACATCAAAATTAATTTCAAAATCTTTTCATACAAGAAATTCATTTATTTTTTAAATTGTTAAGTATATGTATATTCACTAATATTATGTCTTATATCATATTAAATACTCACATCAAAGTTATTAAATGTTGCTTAACTACCTAAGGAGATATCTCACTAGCTAAAATAAGATATGCAATAATACACATGTTATAATTCCATTGTTTGTCCTTCAATCATTGTACATATATAATTTTGTGTGGCTTTGGGTTTATAGTGTTTCAAAAAAGTTTTATTTTAGTGTCTTCTTGGTATATAAAATTAACTAAGAATCGAAGCTTGGAATTGTATTTCTTTTAGCACTAATGAATGTTGTGACAAATTTATTAAATTAGAATATAACTAATTTGTGTAATTACTTTGTTTTATAAGTAAAAGTTTAACATTTACATTAAATGAAAAATAAATAATTTAGTTTTTTAAAGTTATACAAGTTATATATAAGATATATTTATTTTATTTATTTTATTTATTTATTTAAATATTTTATTTTTCTAAATTTTAGGATAACATGTTTAGTTTATAAATATGAGATTCATTTTGAAATGAGTATTTTTTATTTTATTAAGGAAATAAAAAGTTCTATTTATAGGAATTATTTGTGATGAAAGTGATAGTATATTTGTATTCGATGATGAATATATGAATTTATATAAACTTGTTAAGTTCAGTAATATTATTTTGTTCGAGTGATTATATGATGCTCAACCAATAAGCTTCAATGCTCAAACTATAAATGGTAGTTTGAGAAAGAAAATGTTTGGTCTTTCAAGAACAGATTTTATACCAATGAATCATAAATTAAACCTATGCAAGAGACTTGACCTCAACTCTTATCGAAAACCTAAACTTTAAATGTTTGTTAATTTTCTTATTTCTAGTTCATTGTTAGAAGCCGAACGGTATTATAGTCAATGCAGCGAAAGGAAAAACGTACAGAATTAAAAGGCATTCAAAATCAAAACGCGACTAAACTGGAACGAAAATGCAAAGCTAGAACAAAAATGTAGTGCGAAAAGGAAGCAAGAAATGAAACTAAATCTAAAATAAAAGCAAGAAACGAAATTAAAATTGCAAATGAAAACGTACATGATTCATTACAAAGAAAGGGAAGGAGAACAAAACCTAAAACCTCCCAAAAGGAGGGAAAGAAGAAAAACACTCAATGCTCCCCAAAACCTAAGAAAAACATGAATTAGGGAGAGAGAAGAAGTAATATCTGATGTGGGGTTTATAGACCACAAATTACAATTATGCCCTTCTAATGGGCTTCTACAAAATATGCACAAAAATAGACCCAAAGCTAAACTAAAAACGAAAATAAAACAAATGGTGATGTGGAACTCTGAAAATGACGTGGTATCACTCTTGTTGTCCCAAAAGATGTTTCCAAAATTGTCCTACGAATATTAATTTGAATAATTAAGACCAAATAATTCAAATTAATTAAAATAAGAATTATTAATCAAATTAAGCCCAAATAGTGAAAATGAGACAATAATTGAGAATTAAACACAATTCGGTGCGGAAAGCTAAGTGAATAGTACAAAATAGTGACTCATCAACCTTAAGAAAATGTGTTTGCAAAAATTATTCCCTACATTTAGGGCCACAACCATCAGAAGAGATGTTTCTAGGATCAGGCAGCTTAGTGGAGAAAGCTTGTATGATTATTGGGAGAGATTCAAGAAGTTGTTTGTAAGTTGTCCACGCCAACAAATTTCCGAGCAACTCCTACTTCAATACTTTTATGAGGGTCTAAACAGCATGGAAAGGAGTATGACCCTTGTTGAGGCTAGGCATTTGATTGAAAAGAAGGCCTCTAACTCCCAACAGTCCAGTACAAGAAACGACGTCACTATTGTTAGAGGAGTTTATGATGTGGCTGTTGATTGTTCTTCATCTGCAGATAGGAAGCTGGAAAGTAGGATTGATGCTCTTGCGAATTTGGTGACTTAGCTTGCTGTAAATCAAAAATCTGCCTATGTTGCACGTCTATGTGATATATGCCCGTCCAATGATCATTTTCCACTGCCCGTCATTGACCAGATTCTTGAGCGACTAGTAAGTAAGCCTTATTATTGCTTTCTTGATGGTTTTTCTGGTTATTTTCAAATCCATATTGCCCCTGGGGATCAAGAGAAGACCACATTCACCTGCCCCTTTGATGCTTCTTGTGGTTGGAAGGACATTGGATGTAGGCTTGGCCGAACCAGTATAAAAACACAGCGTTTGAATTTTTTGATCCCTACTCTCTTTTATTCATTCTATTAAGTTCTCTGCATATTCGATTAAGTTTTCGCTGCATTGCTAATCATTTATCTTCCGATTCAAGAAAAGTGTAAAGGCATCACATTTTGTGAAAAAGATTTTAAAAGCTTTTTTTTTACACTTCACCAATTTACCCCCCTCTTGGTGTGAGAAATTGAGTCATTCTATTTTAACAGTTGGTAAGTTATGGTCAAATTGGATTGGACCTTTGTTGTTACTAATGTTTATTGTTATGGTGTTGTTGAAATCAAGAGTGAATCCACAAACAAAATCTTCAAAGTCAATGGGTCTTGGCTGAAGCCTTTCCTCAACAATCCTTCCTTTTTGATATTGTTGTGGAGGATACTTCTTTGCTCCTCGATCCCGCTTCTATTCCACCTGGACTTAGGGAGTTTTTTTTTTCTTTTTCTCCACTTTTATTGTACTTGCCTAAATCTTCTTATTATTTTGATTGCTCTTATCTTCTATTGTAACACATTAAGACATTGTGTAGTTTAAGTGTGAGGAGAAGATTATTGTGTGTTTTAAGTGTTTCTATATTGTTTTCGTTATTTTAAGCTTGTGTCTGGTGTACAGTCTTGCATTCTTCTCTTGATTTCTAGGTTTTGTTTAGGTTTTAGGCTCTTACTTCACTATTGGATAAGAGTTGATTGATATTGTATGGTTTGAAAGCTCTGCTTTTCTCTGCTTGGAAAGATGATTATTATGTTTGAGAGGTTAATTTGATTGTGACAGAAATACCCTTTGTAAGGATTTGATCCACTCTATGTTCTTTCTTGTGTGTGTTATATCTCTTGATTGTTTACACGTGTGCCTTGGCTTGACTCTTTTTGATGATTCTTGACTGATATGCATGCTTGGAAGTGATAAAGGGATTTTGTTCTTGAGCCTCTATCCAAATAAGCCTACCTTGATTTAATCGTTTCATAACTCTTTTGAGCCTATGTTTTCCCCTTTTCCTTGTTTTATAGCTCATTAATTAGCTTTAAGTGAAAAACGATGATTACCTTAACCTTAGGGAATTTTGGAGCTTTGGAATTGTTTTGGAAACAAGTGTGGAGGTGTGTGCTTTCATTGGATTTTTATGAATTGACTAGTTGGGTTTATCGATTCCTCTTATTGTTTGTTGTGTAAATATCTTATGTACCTTGTCTCTTGCTGTGTTCCAAAAGAAAATGAAACATGAATAGAAAAATAAAAAAAAAATGAATGGTGGAGTCAAGAAGAGGATTGCAATTAGAGGTTTTGGGTGTGCTTTTATTGTATTTTCACTTGTTCCCCATTGCTCCTCTATTTGTTTTGTTTTGTAGCTCATCATCTACATTTTATCCTCCCTTGTTCTTTGTCCCATTACAACCCTGAAAAGGCCTTTTGATCTAAACATGCATATGCTTTAAGTGTTGATATTAGAAGCTTGCCAAGTTTTTTTTGCTTACTTTCTTCAATGAACTGAGTTAAATTTGCTTACCCTAGACACTTAAGAGATACAGTGATACAGTGCATTTGTGAGATTTTTTTGCTTGTGATTCACCTCTTCAGCTGATTGATTATTTTACCATGCCTTGAAATGCTTGAATGATTTTCATGAGTATTTGATTTCTCTTAATTTTTATGTGTTGGATGTTGTCTACTCCTTTTCTTTTTCCAGGATTCATTGAAGATTGTATAAATTTGTTTGTTTACTTGTATGTCTTTTTGTTTCTGTTTTCTTCTATTGTGTCACCTTCTTGATATCTTTCGAATTGCTTCTTGATCTACTTTTGAATTTGCCCAGGAGTACAAAAGACTAAGTGTGGGGAAATTTGATGAATCATTATTTTCTCCTATTTACTTATCTTTATGTACCATATTTTATTAGTGAATTGTGCTCACCTGTCTACTATTTCCTCAATTTTGAAATGTGGGTTTAAATCGACCAATAATTTATATTTTAATTAATTTGAATTTTCTAAGCTTAATTCTTCCCATTGTTATTTTCAAAGTAGTTTTGGAATTATTCTAGACTTCAAGAGCAGTTATCACGCCATCTGCCATGTCAACACTAGTGTCCACCTTAGCTTTTTTTATTTTCGTTTGTATTGTATCTTAGTGTAATCTTCAGAATTAAAACTTGGACACATTTTGGGCCAAATTTATGGACTGGGCCAAAATTTAGAATAAGGCACATTTAGAGAATAGTAGGCAGACTTGGCTAGGGTTTTAATACCCTTGAAATCAAACTTTCCTTAGGGTTTGATTTCATTCCCTTTCCTTCTTTCTTTGTTATTTTCGTTGTTTGTGGCTCTAGAGATTCATTGTTCCTAAATAAATTACAGTTTTGTGTTCCAATTCGTTTTCCAGATTTCAAATTTTGTTTTCCATTCAATTTCGTTTCAATTTCCATTTCGTCTTTGCCTCTGCCTTTTCGTTTGGTTTTCGCAATTTCGTTTTTGGTTCTCTGTGTTTTGATTCTACACTTGCGTTTTTCATTACCTTTGTATTCATATCTGTTGATGTTTGTAATACGTTTTGTTGTGTTGAATTTAGTTTGAATGGAAGCTTAAATCTGTTGAGTTGGTAACTAAGAAGATTGTAATTTTTCCTTGATATCATTCTATGAATTGTGATTTTGTTCTTGTTTAATCTATAACGTATTTAATTTGTTGTGTGCGTTACAATTTGGTTCACACATAGTGGTCTAAATTGTAGACACTTGATCTCCGCTTAGTTTCTTGAATTTGCAGTTGCTTAATATGTGGTGTGCATAAGTGATGAGTGTATATTTATGCTCACATTTATGCTTTAAAATTTAATTTTTTTATGGGATACTTGTGCTTAAATGGTTGATTTGAAGAGGATTTGTGATGATTGGATTTATTGTGTTTGAAAACAAAAGGGGCTTAAAAAGTTATTTTAATTGCATAAATTATTCTTGGAAATTCTTAAGCTTATTTGTGCAGCTGAAATTACAAGTTTATTAGTCCAAAGTTACAAAAATAAGGCCCAATAATAGCCCAACAAAAAGTCCATTTCTGTTACACCTCCTAATTCCCTATACACACCCCTCCTACAATTCCTAAGTCAGATTGCCTAAGATGGTGCCACGTGGCAGTCCACCATTAACACAGATAACCAATAAGATAAGCTCATGTCATTCATCCTTGCACTAATTAGTGAACCAACCAGATTGTGCCACATCTTCACCCCTGACACATCAGCCCTGCCACGTCAACATCTCCTTCAACCCTTCTCCAAACAGAAACCCTAGTCCTCCTCTACCATCTTCTCCCTAGCGCCGCTGGTAGCCGCCACCATCTCCTTCTTCGTGAGCTACAACCACCCAAATCAAACCTAAATCACCACCGTGACAACCTCCACATTCTTGGGCCTTGCCCCCACCACACAAACCCCAAAATTGTGCCTCCTTATTCGCTATTCGACCTTCATCTGGCAACCATGGTAGCCACCCACAACATAGAAACATTTCTTTCACCTCCATCGCGAGATTCATCCACACACAAAGCCAATGCGAACCTGCAATATCCAAACCCAGAACGAAATTCAAGCACCTTCGCATAGCATCATGGAGACCTAGGCTTTCTTGCGTTCTTGCCACCGTCACGCAACCTTCCACCATCAACCACGCGTCAGCTATTGCGAAAGCTCTCTCTTTCTTTCGCACAACCTGCAATCAGAAAAACCCAAACGCAAATCGGCACAACGCTGCAAGGTTGTTGCCACCACACAGTAACCATGGTAGAAAGCGAACTCTAGTCACGAAGCCTAGTTTGAGATTCATCATCTTCCTCGCGCAGTTCATCTTCACCATACCTGTAGGAAAAACGAGAGTTGAGCGCCTCATTCTCTCCAAAGCGGCGCTTGAGCAAGGGACAAGTTTTTCTCCCTTTTCCCCAATCTGAAACCCTAATTTTGGGTGGGGAAGGGACTGACACGTGTCAAGATTTCATTGGGCGCGACTCCTCTGGTTAAAACTGGTCAAACAGGGGTTCTGGTGCAATTTTAGAAAATTAAAGTGCAGTTATAGAAACTCTCAGGGGCTTTTATGTGATTTTGGAAAATTAAGGAGGGACGTCAATGGAATGTCATATATGATTGAGTTGATATTTTAAAGATAATTAAGTTAATATCTATCAAATATTCTTTAAAACTAATTTAATCTAATGAATATTTGAAAGATATAAGATAAAAGATCTTATCAACAGAATATTTAGAATCTAAGCCAAATCGAGTCCTATATAAAGAGACCTAGGGAGGCAGAAAACACACTTCATTCATTCTCAGACTCCTTGATGAGTGCATATTTATGCCCACATTTATGCTTTAAAATTCAAATTTTTGATGGGATAATTGTGCTTAAATGGTT
>NW_025905324.1:0-16792 GCF_018835915.1 Vigna umbellata
AAACTGATATGCAACTGTAGAAGTTAGCCTCTCTTCTACTAAACTAGTTCAAAATGTGCTTTTGTATAACAAATTAGTGAATGAAACATATAATATGTGTATGAAACGATCTAACACACGACATGCTTAAGCTTTAATTAATAAATGGTTTAATTGCTTTTTTTTTCCCGGTTTAAAAACTTTGTCCACCATTTTAAAAAATTTAATGTTGTTTCTGCGTATTTAACGGAAGAGACTTGATTGAGACAAATTTTACCCATGTTTGAACGAAATTGATATTTTAAACCAAGTTTGGACGTAATTGAAACTTGTTTAAAAGAGTGGATGAACTTGACACACTGTAGCCAAACCAGGGACAAAGAAAGTGTAATATCCCAAAAATATAATATAACTATATTACAAAATAATCACATATAATAATATGATAGATAAACTATTTACGAGGACTTTAAGTATTTAAAAGTACAATTATGACAAAAATAACTATAAAATTAAACCTTTCAACCAACAACCTAATCTATTACAAAACTATGTACAAGATTGAATGGTTTGTACTATACTTGTGTGTCTTTTCTTTCCAGAGCTTGTTCCACCGAAACCTCCTCTCCTTCTGCTCACACCCATAAAATGATCATTGCAAAAGATAAACCGAACGACAACATAAACAAAATAGAAAAGTAGAGTAAACTAGTATAATTTAATATGCACGTTAACATACCACTCAATAAACAAATAAAACACACAAACACATGCATAAATCATATAAACAAATAATAACCGACCACTTTACTTTAGACAGTCTAGACTGGTATGAATATGTAGCTATGACCGTTCGTGCACTAGTTGTGGTGAAACAGCTGGTCCATCCCAAGCTACCACACAAGGTTAGCCCGTTATCACTCATCTTAGGTCAAGGTAAAACCCCTAGGCTAGGGCCTCTTGCTATTCTTACGACATGCCTCACCATTCTCTACTTGAGAATTGGTAACCATTAGAATGTCAGGATGAACGTCAAGACTGGGCTTCCCATATTCATACCATTACCAATAACTTAGTAACCCATCATTTAGACAATTCCTCCTTGGAATCCTCTTTCATACCATTTGAAAACACAATATTTTATAAATACATCCACACCATTAATCACACCCAGCATGTTTATATAATTAACTTAAAAGAAATTTATAAAGCAATAGTGTAACCCACATACCAAACTANAAAAATTTTTGAAGACACCAGGAAAAGACAGAAAATAGAGAAGGGTTGCGTAAGTAGTGTTAAAAATTCAGAATTGACATAACAAGGGTTTTTGGTGGCGAAAAAGGAGCAGATGGGTAATCCACGGAGATCGAAGACGGCGGACGACCTTCATTCGGCGGCGAGGTCTGGGGATCTCATCGCCGTTCAGTCAATTTTGGCTTCAAATCCTTTGGCCGTTAATTCCAGAGATAAGCATTCCAGAACACCGTATCCTCTTCATTCTCGTCTTATGTTTTTCAATTCGTTAGTTAATTCGATTGCAAAGTGAGCGCAACGCGACAGGAACCCTAATAATTAGTTTTCTACAATGTATTATTGCTGTTCTAGATAACAATACAATACTCTCATTTGATGCTGAATACTTTTCTTTCCTTCTCGTTTTCTCTACACAACACAGTAGCTGGCATAAAAAAATCATTTTGGCTGGTTGTTTCAATGATATGATTTGTTGTAGCATTTTTTTCATTCATATGCACTGCATATTTTGCTCTCCTGTTTAACCATCCATTTTGAACATCATTATCACCCCCTGTTGTTGAACAAAACTTAGGTCCAGCTTTTAAGGTATTTTAGTAGTCTGATCAGAAATTCACTTCAGTAGCCTATGATAATTTTCATGCAAACCTATACTATATAAATTACTGTGGAAAACTTCAATTGTGACTGGAGAACGACACTACAAAATTTTGTCTGTCATAAGTAACATGATGCTGAAGATGCTATTACACGTTCCTGAGTACAGGATTTTTCATGTAAGAAAACGGTGACGTTGTTTGTTTAATCTGAACCTATGTTGGTGCCATTATTTCTATCCATATCTGCTTTCTTCAGATTGCATTATAGGCAGAATTGAAACAAAAATTTATGTGGGTGAAGTAGTAACTAGTGGTCTGCTCGCTTTACTTCCCACTTTAAATTATATTCTAAAGCAACGTCATGCTAATTAAATACTAAATTTTCATCTAACTTTGGTTAATTGTTTTCAAAACATGTATTCTTGGAACCAAAAACTAAATAATTAGATGTTTTTTCACCCTCTTCAGTTTTATGGTTAACTCAAAGGAGTGAGTCATTTGGAGTGGTATTGTATGTGGTTAGACATGAGCTTGGTGTGATTTATTTATTTATTTTAAATAGGAATCAACTATACACCTAGGTTCTTCTTTGGAATTCTTATTTGCGTTGCCCTGTGACTTTGTTTCTTTGACTATCAACTTTGGGCAATAGTCTACATTTAGCAGCATTTTCTGGGCAAGCAGAGGTAGTCACTTATCTCTGCAAGCACAAGGCTGATGCTGGTGCTTCTGCTATGGATGACATGGCTGCAATACACTTTGCTTCACAGAAGGGACATTTAGAAGTTGTTCGAGCTCTACTTTCAGCTGGGGCCTCTCTCAAAGCATCTACCCGCAAAGGCATGACTTCATTACACTATGCTGTTCAAGGTTCCCATCTGGAGCTCGTCAAGTATTTGGCCAAGAAAGGAGCAAACCTTGCTGCCCACACAAAGGCAGGAAAGACCCCTTTGGATCTTGCTAACAATGGAGAAATCCGATCCTTTCTGGAGGAATTTGAGAAGTCAGCAAAGAATGGAGAATTGGTAAAGAAAGATAAAGATAAAGCTGAAGAATTTGATCCCAAGACATCTGAATTGGAATTGGAATCGGAAGGTGATTTGAATGCCGAGCCTCCTAATGCTGCCCTTGATGAAGAAAAAAATGTAAGAGAAAAGAGAAAGGGTAATGAAGACGACGCAAGAGTAGAGTCGTCACAACCAAAAAAGGCGAGAGTTAAGTTAAGCCATCTCCAAAGTTCAGATGATACCCAAGAAGAAGAGAACATGTAGGTTGGTATAGGCGCAGTAGAGCTTACATTTTGTTATTGTAATATAGTTAATTGTATCTGATTTGGAATCCGTTTGTTGGGTTACTGGACCAGACTATCTGTAGAGTATTCATAAGAACTTATTCTGGATTAATACAATTTTATCTTGATAGATTAAATGATCCTATTCTGTTTTCACTTGCCATTTCGCTTTTTAGCTGATAATTTGGCTGTCAAACTGATATGCAACTGTAGAAGTTAGCCTCTCTTCTACTAAACTAGTTCAAAATGTGCTTTTGTATAACAAATTAGTGAATGAAACATATAATATGTGTATGAAACGATCTAACACACGACATGCTTAAGCTTTAATTAATAAATGGTTTAATTGCTTTTTTTTTCCCGGTTTAAAAACTTTGTCCACCATTTTAAAAAATTTAATGTTGTTTCTGCGTATTTAACGGAAGAGACTTGATTGAGACAAATTTTACCCATGTTTGAACGAAATTGATATTTTAAACCAAGTTTGGACGTAATTGAAACTTGTTTAAAAGAGTGGATGAACTTGACACACTGTAGCCAAACCAGGGACAAAGAAAGTGTAATATCCCAAAAATATAATATAACTATATTACAAAATAATCACATATAATAATATGATAGATAAACTATTTACGAGGACTTTAAGTATTTAAAAGTACAATTATGACAAAAATAACTATAAAATTAAACCTTTCAACCAACAACCTAATCTATTACAAAACTATGTACAAGACTGAATGGTCTGTACTATACTGGTGAGTCTTTTCTTTCCAGAGCTTGTTCCACCGAAACCTCCTCTCCTTCTGCTCACACCCATAAAATGATCATTGCAAAAGATAAACCGAACGACAACATAAACAAAATAGAAAAGTAGAGTAAACTAGTATAATTTAATATGCACGTTAACATACCACTCAATAAACAAATAAAACACACAAACACATGCATAAATCATATAAACAAATAATAACCGACCACTTTACTTTAGACAGTCTAGACTGGTATGAATATGTAGCTATGACCGTTCGTGCACTAGTTGTGGTGAAACAGCTGGTCCATCCCAAGCTACCACACAAGGTTAGCCCGTTATCACTCATCTTAGGTCAAGGTAAAACCCCTAGGCTAGGGCCTCTTGCTATTCTTACGACATGCCTCACCATTCTCTACTTGAGAATTGGTAACCATTAGAATGTCAGGATGAACGTCAAGACTGGGCTTCCCATATTCATACCATTACCAATAACTTAGTAACCCATCATTTAGACAATTCCTCCTTGGAATCCTCTTTCATACCATTTGAAAACACAATATTTTATAAATACATCCACACCATTAATCACACCCAGCATGTTTATATAATTAACTTAAAAGAAATTTATAAAGCAATAGTGTAACCCACATACCAAACTAAACATTATGACAACTTGGAGACCAAACGGTTTCTCACTACCAAAGAACAGGACCGAACGGTACATAATAAGTACGGCTAAAAAGGTGATCGAACACTTATATGGACCGACCACTAAAAGATACCGAGTACAACATAATCGAATCCTAGTAGAAAGTCAATTACTAACACAATACCGAACTCTTAAAACAAATCATACACCTCAAACCGGACACTCTGGACCTAGGCAGAATACTCAAATATAACTAATCACTAAATTATCCGAACACTAGAATGATATCTAATACTAGAACTAGACCGATTACTAGAGTAATACTGAGCACTATGACCAGACTGAAAACTATATTTAAACCAAATTCTAAATAATGATGAATACTAGTGTAATAAGGAACACAAATGTAAGACCGAACGCTAGTGTACTACAAAACACTAGTGTAAGACCGAACGCTAGTGTAAGACCGAAACGCTAGTGTACTACGTAACACTAGTGTAAAACCGAATGCTAGTGTACTACGGAACACTAGTGTAAAACCGAATGGTCATTAACTGAAGCTCTAAAGAAACAGTTACAACCGAACACAAGAAAATACCGAGCGGTCAACACAGAACCCTCAACAAAACTACGTAATTCTGTAGAATGACTACAAATTATGATAAAACTTAAGTTTACCTAAAATCTACTCATTCTTCCTAATTTTTGATACTCCTGTCTTGTATCCTATAACTTACCCAGATTCTTCATACCAACCATACTCATACCAAACCCAGATTACCCAGATTCACCAATCCAATTCCTCTCAATCCACTCGGCCACTTACTCATAATTATGAAGAAAGTTATTAATCACAATCATAACACTTAATTATCCAAACCAATATCACAGAATACATAATCATTCAATTATACATACATGCAGAATCAACAAACACTATTTTCATACAACATTCACAAATTAGTTAAATTAACTAGCTTCCCTTACCTTTTTGACCGAACAAAACAACGTTTAACTTTTCCAGAAATTGCTTTCTCACCAAAAAAATCCTATGAACACCTATACTTCACCATTGGTGAGAAAAGACCACCCAACAGACCAGAAATGAAGTTAGAAAGAAGAAAAGAGGATTGAAGTATACATGCAACCAACATAACTGTCTTGCATGTGACAAAATTTTCCATATAAAAAGAAGAAGAAACTTTCCCAACCCCACACAGGACACCGGCGATAAAAATACACCACGTTACCTTTCCACCACTTATCTTGAAGAAGTCCTTTACACCAAGATCACTTAGACACAATCTGATTGTAGATAAGATGAAGTGAGATGAATAAATTTTTAGAGAAAAATTGTAGAGAGAAGAAGGAGAAAAGGAAACTGTTGGTTATATTATTGAAGAAAAGGTTGAGAGAGTGGAACAGAAAAATATAAAACTGCTTAATATATTATTTTTGGAGTGCAATTGCTTTTATAAAGCAAATAAGTGAACGTAAATGTACAAATGTTGGTCTCTATAACCACTAACAAACTAGTGCTCTTAGTGCCTAGAAATAGCAAAATTCACTAGTCAACATGACTTTTTTTCCTAAAAAATAGCATAACATATATTTTAATTTTTAATTTCCAAAGTACATAATCAACACTCCTCCTTGACTTTGGAACTGCAAACTCCAAGCTTTTGTCTCAAGAACTCAAATCTAGATTTTGGAAGTGCCTTAGTTAGGATATCAGCCACTTGATCTCTGATTTGCAGTAGACTAGTTTACTTGTCCTTCTCTTTGAACTTCTCTTAAAAGGAAAAATTTTATCTTAAAATGCTGTTGTTTGCCATGAAAATACTGATTATTGGTGTCAAACACCCAATTTCGTCCGGATGAATAAATAATATAGGTCTTTCTTTTTTATTGCATCTTATTTTATTTTTATTATTTTATTTTTGTTTTTTTATTTCATTTGATTTTCCATAAAAATTTGAAAAAAAAAGAAACAAAAAGAAAGAAAAAATAAAAGAAAAGTAAAAAACGTTGTTCCAATCAGACACACTTTCGCCCCACGACACATGCACTGGGTCTCTCCACCAAACCCTTGCTCCACACATCCGTAACCACCCAACGATTTTTCCTTTTTCAGGAAAAATCCAGGATACTATCTAGAGGATCCATTATTCATCCGTATATTCCCTCCAAGCCAACATCACCATCTTCTCCCTCGATCTTATTGTTTCATCTCCCGAACTAATACCTCGGGTATGATCTCCAATCCTGCCATCATCTCCATCCCCCTACAAATCCCATTCCCATCATTGCACACACCCGTAACCACTACTCTGCTCCTCGTACCTGTAACATCCCAACAATTTTTTTTCCTTTTTACTTCCCACTCCATTACCTCCAACGACATCGATATCCCTGACCATTCTCCTCCATTATTCAACGTTCACACACGCATGATTTTTGTGAAAGAATAAGAATAAGGCACAAACAGAGAAACCAATCAAGCTTCACCTTGCGCGACTCCATTTTTCATCACCTGCCAATTCTAACAGGACAACACATACGCTTTATTTTCTCCTCACACTTCACCTCCTCCATTTCCCCTACCATCTTCTTCAACAAAAAAATCATTTCCCAAACCTCATTCTTTCTATAATGAAGCCATCTCCAATCATCAACAAAATGGAATCCTCAAGCAAGAAACACTATATTTCCAGCCACGATGTCGAGGTCTAGTGATGGTGATCAACGGTACCGGTAAGGAACCGCATCTCGCGGTGGTGGATCTGTAAGGAGGTAAGCCCAATTCGAGAGAGAAAAGTTGAAGTTTGCATCCCAGCCCGTTGGTGGCGGAGTCAGGGCGGTTGCCGGCATCAGCCGCGTGTACCGGCGTTGAGTCTGGGCCGTGCGTGAAGAAAAGAAGGAGAGGAAACGGAAACCCCTGTCTTCGAGCCGCGCCAAATCGGAAGTTGACGAGGGAGATCTTTCACCCTGAGGTTATTTTCGCCTGAGGTTATTTTCGGAGAAAACGATGCAGTGATTCGATGGGGAAGAAAACATGTTTATGGTGGTTTTGGTAAGAGGCGGAAGACGTCGTTCATGATGGTGAAGACACGTCAGGGAGCACGAGGTTTTTTTCCATTGCGCGGGAAGGAAGACGGGGGGCGGAGCTGCTCCGACGAGTTTGGACGAAGAAGCAAGAGAGGGGATCTGGTGCCATGGCTGGTAATTCCTCTGGCGGAAGCGGCAATGTGCGTGCGGAGGTGACGCCCCTAAGCCTCCTTTGGTCCTAGGCGGAAGAGGAAAACCCTAAGCATGCAACGTCTCTGAATGGGAAATGAGATGAAGTTGGGGGAACCCCTAATGGGTTACTGGTTAGGGTTAAGAGGCCTTGGGCCTGGTGCGGTTTGCTTCCCTTCTCTTCCTGCCACACGCGCAACTTCATTCGCACCCCCGGTCATATGGGCTGAAACCCATTTTGTTTCTGCAAATAAAAAACAAGAATTGGGCCTGAGCACATTATTTTGGGATGCACCTCCAACTTTACTGCTGCACCCTTATCTTGGGGCCTGGATAGGAAATTTTGAGTTGCACTCCTGGTTTTTTATCTCTGCACCCCTATTCTTATTGGGTTGTTCTCTTGCTTTATTTTTATGCTTTTATTCTTTTATTTTTATTATTATTTGTTTGGTTATTAGTTTTTACAGTATGTAACCCCTTGTATGATAACCCCACTCCTAGATCTTGTCTTTTATTTTTTATTTTAGTTTATTTGCTGCACTTTAAACACGAAAAAGACAATAATAAATAATAATAATAACAAAAATATTTTTTAAAGGTTTAACGCACGTGTGACCGCATCAGCGCGTCCTTGTCGAAATACCCTGTTTCTTTCTGAGAAAATTATAAACAAAATATCTTTTAAAGGTTTCAGCCAACTTTGACCCCCGCTCGCCGTCGTCCTTGGTGCTAACGACCCCTGTGTCGGTCGTTATAAAAGGAGGATAACAAGAGGTAAGGGTTTAAGCGCACGTGGGACCGCTCGCGTCGTCTTGTGCTAAAGAACCCCTGTTTCTTTCTGAGAAAAATGTTACAAAAAAGGGTAAAGGTGTAAGCGCACTTGGGACCCGCTCGCGTCGTCCTTGTGCGAACAGCGCTGTGGCTTTCTTATAAATTAATTACAAAAATATTTAAAGTTTACGCACAAAACTGTGACCCCGCTCGCGTCGTCCTTGTGCTAAAGACCTTTCGTTTCTTCCTTAAATAACTTTACAAAGAAATACGTTTGAAGGTTGAGCACAACGTTGACCGCGCGCGTCGTCCTTGTGCTAAAACCTTTTCGTCTTTCCTTAAATAAATTTACAAAAGAACATACGTTTGAAGGTTAAGCAACACTGTGACTGCGCTCCGTCGTCGTCCTGTGTGCTAAAAACCTTTCTTTCCTTAAATGAAATTTCCAAAAAATATGTTTAAAGTTGAACACTCATGTTATCGTTTCGCATCGTCCTAGATCAAACTTTTCTCTCTTATTTTACGTAAGTTAAACGAGGGTACGGTGCCTCGTTGCGATCGTCCGCAGCAACGAGCACGCTAATACGCTCAGTCTCCTAAAGATAGATAACGGTATAAGTGCTCGTGTGATCGTTCGCATCGCCTAGTGCGTCATATCGTTATTTCTCTTTTAAAAAATCAGTTAACAGAGTAATATCATTCGAAAGGTATGAGTACTCGTGTGACCCGGTCGCGTCGGCCTAGTACCATACCTTCTTTTTCTCGCAAAGTCAAAACAAATATATAAAATCTTCAAAGCTAAAAACATCAACACTTTCAACAACAACACTCTTTCCGCAGAACTAAACTACGAACCCTGATTTCTCATGGAATGAGAATACGAGGATCAATGTCAATCCTTTCAGGGCCCAAAAACTAAAAAGATATTTTGTTTATTTATCATTGTATTTTAGGATAGTTACACCGGTTGAAAAAACCACATCATATTCGCGATTGAGGTTAAAGGACTGCCTTAGGCAGGCGTTTGTAGGGGGCTACACCGTCCCTACACGTAACCGACTCCCGACCCAGAATATGGTTTTCGTGGACCGGCTTTAGCATTTTGGAGGGTTTTTCCAGAGGTTGCCATATAAACGATGGGGCACGCCAAATCTCCTTTTTTTAAACCCGTTCTTAGTTGGCTGGTCGTCCCGTCGCGATTCCGGTTGCGACACTCTCATATATGGAAATTTTTGTGGTTAAACATCTATTGGAAGAGACATGCGGTCTGTCACATTAGTAGGGGTTTATCCCTCTTGGCTTTCAAGCCATGCATTGTTAAACTCAATCAAGGGCATGATTATTGATTTTGTCGCTATCGGAACTTACACGGGGAATCTAGTCCGGAAAATCTCCCAAAAGCAGATGCCTAACAAGAATATGCGGGTTGGTTGCCGTGAAAGCTTCCGCCTGCAAATTAATTCTTAGGAATGCTAGAAATTGTATGAACTCGTACTTTAAGGATATGCCCTTCTTGCAAGTGATTTAGAGAGTGACATTAACTTGATGAAAATGATTGATTATCATAAAGTATTGAGATTGGAATGATGAATTGATAACCCCAACAACATACTCATCCTCTAATTGATTAAAGTTTTTGTATCCTCTTTTTCCATTTTTGATCAAATCTCATACATGTTTAATAATTGGCGTTTGCATTTAAATTAAAACCTACAATTGTTCCCAGTCCTAAATAATTACAAACATGTAATAACTAGGTCGTGAGTCCTGTTGGGAGAACATACTGGGCTTACCCCGAGTTTTTTTACGTGAACGATTCGGTCACACTTGCCGAGGGTTAAACAAGTTTTTGGCGCCGTTTTTCGGTGTTCATAAATTTGTCATCAACACCCAAACGTCCAACGGATTATAGAGGCTGAGCATGTTCCAGGGTATTATAGACTTCTGTTAGTGCAAAGTAAGACATCTGACTTCCCATTAACGTCACCCGTATAGACGTCGGGTCGGGATCAAAGGTAAAAAGCCCACAACAACAGATGTTTAAAGCCTTTTGTGCACTAGTGTAAATTTATGGAATCCTTCTCAACAAACTTCTTGAATCCTTGTCTGTTGAGCAAATTCTAAAATTCGAACCCTTCTCTCCTGAAGAAATTGAGTTTCACATACTTATGAGGAATGATTTTCCTCATTTTCGAGTTGTCAATGAAATTGGTTTGAGCGTTGTCATCGTTGATCCAACCCTCAAGATTTGGACAGATACATATTCTTCCTACCAACAGTCTTGACTCTTTTTCTTTGTGAAGAAGATTATGGCATGGTGCAATGTATACAGAGAGATGCCTTTCAGAGTGACTTAGAGGGTAAGATTGACAATGTTGTCGAGAAAGTGTGAGGAACCTTTGCTTAGATTAGTGTTATTTATTTAGAAATTGTGTTTAAAGGGAAACCCAGAGTTCAAATTTTTTAAACAATACCATTTCAATCGATTTCACTAATATCTTATTCAATTAATTTCTATGTGAGATAGAGGCAGTAGTCAGAAATGAATTTTAATCGATTCCATTAGTTATTTAATCAATTTGGGTGAGGTCAGTCTCAGGTTTTTGAAAAACACAGAAATACTGAGAGTTGCTTAATCGATTTTATTACTAATGCAATCGGTTTAAAATCGTAAAGTCATTTTTTCAACCAAGTTTTCAATGCAGACAAGCAAGGATCATACACGCACATCAGAACACATTCACATATGTAAAAAAAATGATGCATGAATTTCAAATTTAACAACTATTACCGCTTTTGATATTCAAGAGATTTGTAATAAGTCCTTTGTAATCCTTCCTTGAGTCCTTGTTTGTGAACAACTCAGTTTATTTGCCTATAAAGTCATCAAACGGTTTCGAAGCAGGTACCCAAATAAACTTGGGGCCTTTAATGTTAGTCATATTAGTTAGTTCTTTAGGAATCCATTTATACTTTCCTTTTGGAACACCAACTTTCTTATAATAGCAAGATTTAATAGTGTGACCAATTGAATTGCAATAGAAACAGGTAATGTTTGAAGGTTTACTCAAATAAGTAAATTTCTTTGAGTTAACTTTTTCACTTTTAGCCTTATATCCTATTCCTTGCTTATTTATTACTCTTCTTTGTGAACCTAGAACAACTTCTAGATTTGATTTTCCAAGAGTAAATTTTGCCAATGTATTCGTTAGATACTTGATTTTTTCCAGATAAGCATGGCAATCTATGCAGTCTTTTTCAACGATCTTAATTTCAAATTTATCATTCAAAGAAGATTGTAAAGCTTCATCAAGTTCAATTTTCAGTTTATCATTTTCTTCAACAAGGTTATTGGTTCTGTATTCAAAATCTTTTCGTTTAGAGTTTAATCGATTAACCTTATATTGAAGTTTCATTGCTTCTACATGGAGCTTCTGAAAGGCGTCTAACAGTTGATAATATTTTACCTCTATAGGCTCATCTCCAAAACTACTACTAGTACTTTCTGAATTGATGGATCTAGCCATAAGAAACAAGTTGGTCTCTTCTTCAAAGCTTTGGCTATCTTCATCACTTGAAGATCCTCCTGAATCACAGTCCTCTCATGCTATGTATGCCTTCCTTTGCTTATTCCTTCTGTTGTCCTCATTCACCTTCTCTTCAGATTTCTGTTTTAGCTTCAAGGTTGGACAGTCTGGTTTGATGTGGCCCTCCTTTCCATATTCATAACAGGTGAGAGTTGTAGCCTTTCCTTTCCTTTTTCCTCCTCTTGAGTTACTTGCAAAATCAGATCCTGCATTTCTAGAAATCATGAATTTAGTAAACTTCTTTACAATCATGTTTAACACTTCCTTTTCTGGCACATCTGTATCAAAATAGCATCAAACTCATTGCTCCTTAAGACTTTCTTCCTTGACACTTTGAGAGCTATAGAATGTTTATGTTCAAATTCCTCTTCTTCTCTCAATCTACCAAGCTCCAACTCATGCTCCCTAAGCTTACCAAATAGTGTAGCCATATTGATACATCCTAGGAGATGTAGAGAAGATGATCCGTGAGATTGGAGGTGCAAAGAGACGCCACAAAATGAAGTCATTTTAAGAAAGCAAGGAAACATGATCAAAAGAAAAAATCAAAAAGAAAGGGGGATATAGAAACAGTGTGCACCTAAGGTCATCAAATGAAGTCCTTTTAAACAAACAAAGGACTTTAATCATACCTTCAAGTGAGCAACCTTCATATTCTTCTTTGTCAAGGACCACTTAATGCACATCTAAGTGTTCAAAGGCTTCACACTCCTTCTCCATCCATTCAAAAACTTTTGAAAAGATTTGAGATCTATCCCCACACGAAAAAATTCCAAAAGGGCTTCCACCCATAAGAGGCAATTGAACATCAATTGATCTTCATTCCAGGGGCAATTCTTCTAATAGGCCAGCTATAGGACAAACCCCAAAAGAAAAATAAGGAAGATTGAGACCACAAAGTAAGAGTTTGCTAGATAAAGAAGCTAGTTCAGAACAAGAGTCTAAGTCCATGTGCGCAGTGTATGTACCGTGTTGCTTGTACCAAAAAAAAAAATGGGCAAAATGGCGCAGTGGGTGCAGGTAGAGAGCTATCAACAAACATCCACAATCAAAATATTAGACATCCCATTCTTAGAAGTACTAATTGGATTCAGACCCCTAGTGGTGATGATATGTGGATGAATGCATGGGCACAAATATTTTCAAAGGTTAGATTTAAAAATAGTGGCTCTCACCAAAATAACACCCCCCCCCCCCAGAAATTTTAAAGAGGTGATGAATGAAAATGCCCTTTAAGACCAAGTTTAAGTTTGGATATCGAATGGCTAGTTATGCCTTTGAGTCTTACACAATTGGACTTCCCAAAAAAGACGAAGCCCAGTAGTATCATTCATGAAGATTAGAAAAATCATGTCCTTAGGGCATTGCATGGACAAAGTTATGTAGTTGTACTTTGATGACATCTTGGGTATATCAGTCAAAAATTTGAAACTCATTGAAAAATCATTTGAGAGTTGTTTTACAATTCTTAGAAAACACAAATTGTTTGAAAAAAACTTTGACAAGTGTACCTTTTGTGTTGATAGTGATCATATTTCTTGGGATTTGTGGTTACCAAAAACAGGGGTTTCCTGTGACCCAGGAAGCCAGAAAAAATAAAGGCCATCAAGATGGCCTTCCTCCAAAGAATGTAGGAGAAGTAAGGAGCTCCAGGGGTGGCAAGCTTTAATAAGATTTGTCCTAGACTTCTCTAGTCTGGATTCACCCATCAATGAGTGGTGAAAAAAGATGTGTTACATTTCCAGTGGGGGAATAAACAACAAAAACTTTTGAGCCTACTTAACAAGAGAAGCTACACACAAAGCACCCATTTAGCGTTGCAAATTTTTGCCCAAAACTTTTGAGCTAGAATGTATGCCTTCAGATTTGGCATAGGTGCAGTATGATTACAAGAAGGACACCCAATTGCATACTTAGTGAAAAACCTTCATGTTTGGGTCTCTTGTAATTACCCCAACCTTATGGACAAGAACCTATGCACTTGTGAGGGCTCTTCAAAACTTGGGAACATTATTCTTGGTGCCAAGGAGTTTTATCATCTATTAGTGATCATGAAGCACTTAAGGATTTGAAGAGTCAACACACGTTACAAAGAGGCTGTAAGGGGTTGGAATTCATTGAACAATTCACTTTAGTTATTAAATACAAGAAAAGGAAAATCCCAATGGGTGCTGTTAGAGGCTTGTCAAGAAAATTAATTATTAGCCATCATTGGACTCAAATTCTTGGAATTTATAACATTCTTGACTATAATTCACAAGATTTGATTTTTGCTCATGATCTATGGGAAGGTCTCAATAAACTCCGGAGATTCTATGTGAAACGATGGGATTATTTTTTAAAGAAGGACCATTTGCTTCCGTCAAGGTTCCCATAAGAAAACCTCATGTTAAAGAGACACAAATAGGAAAGGACATTATGTATAATGGAGCCACCATTTGTGGAGAGGTCCTGGTTGGTAGCGAAAAGACCAACTGGGCACATGTTTGAAAGAAAAATTCTTTTGGCCTACATGTGCAAGAAGGGATGTTCAAAGGCATTGCTTTAAGTGTATAACTTGTGTAGAAGCTAAAATTCTAAATCATCAAAGGCCTCAATGGGACTGTATACTCCTGATTGAATGTTGTCTTCCACCCCTTGGGAAGAGATAAGTTATGGATTTGGTGTTAGGTCTTCCCAAAACTTCTAGGGTTTGATTTATCTTTGTGGTGTAGGATAGATTTAGCAAACCAATGGCTCGCAAATATTTTCAACCTTGCACCAAGTAGATGATGCAAGCAAACCTTGAAAAGGTATTCTTTAGAGTGTGGTTAAACTTCATGGCTTACCTAAGGGAACTCGTTTCGGATAGAGATACAAACATTTTAGTCACTTTTGGCGGACCGTATGGGTACTAGATTAGGGGCTAAGTTATCTTTTTCTACTACTTGCCATACCTCAAAAAAGCAATGGTCAAGACTGAGGTAGTAAAGTAGCTCAATAGATAGCTTTCCACATTACTAAGGGTAGGTTCTTAAAGGAAATCACCAATCTTGGGGATTGAGCCTACCTCTGTTGGAGTTTGCCTTACAATAGCGTAGTTCACAACTAGTAGAACAACTAACTAAATTGTCTCCTTTTGAAGGTTGTTTATAGCGTTTTAATCCTTAATGCCACAGCCCATGGATTTAATACCCCTTCCAACTTTATTGAACTTTTGTTCATCAAAGAATGGTGCGAGTATCTAAATCTAAACTTTATCAAAAGATTTACATCGAAGGTTAAAATTCAAATTCACAAAAAATGAGAAAAATGCCAAGACAAGGAAACATAATAAGGGCAAAAAGAAAGAGTTAATCTTTAATGAAGGAGATGTAGTTTGGATTCATCTTAGAAAGGAAAAGATTTCCTAAACTAAGAAATCTAAATCAATCCTGAGAGAGGACCCTTTAGAGTGATCAGGAGGATTATAACAAATGCATAATAAAATGATTCTTCCTCTAATATGGTTGTTCATGCTGACCTTCAAAAATGCAAAAAGAGTCATCGTTTTTATTGTAGTGGTGTTTTTTTTTGTTTTTATTTTATTTTTTTTTTTGTATTGTTTTTTTCTGCTTTTTGTGTTTGTGGTTATTTTTTGGTTGTTTTTGTATTTTATGTTATCTGATTTGCTGTGTGGTGGATGTGTGGGGGGCATTGAAGAGGAGAAGGGAGGGATACTCGGTTGTATACCGTATAGTGAACAAAATTATTACCACTAACCCAAACCACGAAGAATTGCCGCTGACAACCGCACTAAATGGATAACAATTACGAATTGCAACTATCCTTTAATGGCCATCGAAACCACCTGCGTTAAAGAACGCAGGGGGGAAAGAACAAATAAGATTTTGTTTATTTATCTTGTTTTTTTTTTTTTATATTTTATTGTGTTTGTTTTTTTTTTTTTGTATCTGATCTTACAACCTTTTGCAGGATTTGGATAGTGAAGATGAAGGATCTTTTGGATTTGAGGGCAAATCCTTCTCAAGAGGAGGGGAATGATACAAGAAGGTCTAACACCATAGAACCCATAACAAGAGGAAATGGCCCAAAAAGCTCCAGAGGAATATTCTCCTGCAAGGTCAAGTACTATTTGCTATCTTTGGATGAAAAATTGGAGAACAAGAAGATATGCCAAATACGCCAAAACAGGAGAAGGGTAAAAAGGACATTTCTATTACAAAAAGGGGTTTTACGTATCCTTCTATGGGGCTCCAGTTAGTAATGTGTTTTTTTCACATAATAAAACTCAATTTTCACGGGTTTTAGAAGCCATACATGTAGCACATGGGTTCGATTGACAAACATGAAAATTGCTTGCTTAAAGCTTGAGATTAATATATAAAATCTAATAGGCAAAGCTTGTAAATCACTTTTGGCTTGTAAGACGTAGAATTTCTGCTGACTGGGAAATGGGGGGCGGATAGTAATTCCTTTCCAAGAGTCACTTTTTTAGCTTGATTTCCATTGCAACTTCATCCACTCTAGGAAGCCTTCTGAGTGTGAATCAATCTCCAAGTTAGCCTCCATCTCATTCCCCATATCACCAATCATCCGTGCTTTCACATCCAAAACTCCTAACCAATCTGTCAGGAAAATTTCCAAGTGCAGATGCTAATGTACTGTTCCATTGGTTTTAAAAGTTTCCAG